>LYNE01003093.1:32788-43616 GCA_001662545.1 Rosa x damascena
CAAACTGAAAAAAAAAATTTAGGAAGATATTGCACAACTGAGTTAAGACGTTTCTGTTGTGTAAATGGGAAGCTGATTTCCCTCCATTCCGAGCTTATAATTCCCTCTCAGAACAAGCTCGCCAATATGAAATTTGAACTCTACAAACAACAGTCTTTTCTTATCCATTGTATGATTGAATGTTGTATGAAGTTTGAAAAATCCTACTAGGTGTACCTTGTGCAAGATGCACAACTTTGTACAACAGATTGTTAGAGATCTGTTGTCTGATCATGGAACTTGGTTGCAGAGCGCGACAAAGTTTCACCCAAATCAAACATATGTAGGCATAGGCGGCAATTTTCCCTCCCCTTGTTTGTCCAAATTTTTACCTATATACATTCATACAACAGATTCTTAAGTATACGTTGTCTGACAGACTTAAAAGAAGAAGAAGAAGAAGAAGAAGAAGAAGTCATTAGCTTGCCCACAACCAGGTTTCAATAAACTTTTCTCTGTCTTCCTCGACTCTCTTTCTCGCCCTCTCTATCAATACTCTCTTATCTCTTCCACTCTATCCTTTCCCTCACACCTTCGCCACCTTCCTCTCCAGTAAGATGTTGTTGCTTACCAAGCCTTCTCTCACCGCCTCCTCCGCTCCTAGGTCCGCCTACCCTAACTTCCTAGCTTGCTAACCTGTGCACAATTGCACACACCCCTCGCTGCCCTGTCGATGCAAACCACCACCTCTCCATGGGAGCATGTGTCGAAGCCCCGCAAGCTGTTACTGAAGATGCAGGTCCTTGTCAGTGTGGGTAAGTGAGAGAGCGTGACGAAAGAAGAACAACAACTAAAGAACACAACCCTCGTCGTGATAGGAGCATATTTATGCTACGTTATTATTATTTAACCCTATGTTTTTCTTTGTTAGTTTATATTATTTTTAGCTGATTTATTTGTTTTTGTGTTTATTAGGTTTTCTTAAACAAATTAGGAAAAGAAGGCTTAAAGAAGGAAAGTGCGTGGAATTTTGATTCAATAAGGATTTTCGATAGATTATGACTTTTCTTTGAAGTAAAGAGTTAGAGATCCACAAGGAAACAATGTGGAAGAGTTGGAAGACGGAATAAAAGGCTTTTAGAAGTCAGAATCAAGGTACACAACGTAAGAGAGAAGCAAGAAATCATTGAAGCAACTCAAGGTGAAGAAGTAAAGTTCGGAGCCTAGAAACGATCGATCGTTTCGTTCTGGAGATCAATCGCTTGCCCTGTTTTCCATCTTTTTAATTCTTTCTTCTTTCCAAAACTTATGTATTTCTTTTGTGTGTTTTCCAAGATGAAGAGTAGCTAATTTTCTTTTAGTTAGGGGCTGCTTTCAGCCCTAGACATGGTGTAACTATCATGTTGGTATTTATTTAATAAGTTCTTTGGATTTCGGATATTCATTGGTTTATTGTTTGTTCATTGATCAACTTTGTATGTCTATTGATGGTGCGCAACATTAGTAAGCATGCTAGGTTGTAAAGCTATGAATGTCTTATATGATCATCATGTCTATTTGCATTCTAGAGTAGCAAGTGAATGACTTGAGCCTCATTCATAGAAACCAATGTCTAGGTAGACTAGGACAACATCAGTACCGAAATTGCCTAGCCTTATTCATAATATTTTAGACCTTAATGACTTCTAGGTGAGAGCTGTGCGAGAACATCACTCTAGGTTCCATTGTAGAAGCTAAGTTAAGTTGAAAACATCATTCTCTTAACATACCAAGTAAGAAAGATTGATAAGTTAAGTACAACACATCATTGGCTTAGCTTGAGTAAGGATATCCGAATGAATTGAACGTGTTAGTAAATACATCATAGGTGTAATCATTATCTAGTGGTGAGAAGTAGTTCCTAACTAGTTTTCTCATATTTGATCAAAACCAAAATTCCCAAATTGTTTTATGTTTTCGTTGGTCTTCTGTCCTTCGTTCATTTTATTTAGTATAGCAATTCAACTCTGGTTACCCCCAAATTCTGTGTACATCTTTGTCTGTGTGTCTAGTTAATTTATATTTAATTTTATAATTTTTGGTTGCGTATAGGTATAGTTTTAATTTTCGTACTTATTTAGTGTCTGTTTCGAGTTTTCAGAGGCTGTTTTGCAATTGTTAAGCCACAATCCTCTGCGGGAGACACCCTTTTTCCTATACTACCATCGATAACCATTGAGATTGCAGGGATTTATTTATACGCCTATTTTAGGTGTATCACGTCGTCATGCGGAAGTAGGTCACCACCACCGCCAGCCAATTCCACCCAACTGCCTAGCCCCCGCCTAAAACCATTCCAATTTCCACTGCTCCCAAAACCTAGGGTTTCGATTTTTTGAATCTCCCAAATTTTCAAATTAGGGCTCTTAATTTTTCACCTGAAATGCATAAATGGCAGCTTCAGCAGAATCTATCTCACAACTTGTGCTTCAGATTCCACTTTATCGAGGCTTTAATCTAACCCTATGCGATTATCAATCCTTATTTCAATTTGGCAGTGGATCTATTACTGGAATCGATTCTATTTGATTTGTGGTTTTTGTGTTTTGATATGATGTTTCGATGTGATGTTGTTGTTGTTGAGCTTAGATTTGTGTTCGTTCCATTTTGATCTAGGCCTTGCAAAGCAGACTTTGGGATTTTGGGGTTTTTAGCAAGATGACGCAATCTCTCACTCTCACTCTCTCTCTCTCTCTCTCTCTCTCTCTCTCTCTCTAATTGTGCATATATGGCATGATTGCTCAGACCCAAGAATAGCTTCTTGCCGCCCATCTCAAATAGCAAACCAGCGATGTAAGCTTTAACTCTCTGTCAAGGTGCTTTTTAGTGTAGAAATCGAGTAATTGTTAATCAAAGTTTTAAGACTTGTAGGTGGGTATTGTAAATGTTAACATGTGTTAAGATTGCAAAGATTGCAATCTTAACATTTACTCTAAGCTTTTGATATATCAAAGTTTGATAAACAATTATTCGATGGGTATCAAAGATTGCAATGATTGCAAATGTTAAGAATTATTCTTTTGAATTGAGCAGATATGTCTTGTTTCAAATCAAATATGTGAGCTGCTGTTGCCATGGTGCTACCTAATTTGTACTATCTAGCAATGGCATTTGGTTATGGCAACAACACCATGAATTAGGTTTGTTTGCATTTGCTTCTTGTTTTGGTTTACTCAGCAAATTCAGTTCTTTATAGTAGATTGTTCTATGGAGCCTAAACCCTAAGAAAAGTTGAATCTGATTAATTATAATTTGGTTGTGTAGTTTTACTGCTAGTGATGGAAAGATGAGGCTAAAGGCGTGTTTAACTCACATCTGAGTTCTTATGTTAGCTCTGGGAGTATTCAGAACCCAGGCCTCATTCGTCTTCTTGATTACACTGTTAATGACATTCCAAACATGCCCGATAAGTGATCACTTCTCTGTCTCTCGGTTTATTTCTTCTAAAGTATTGGGTTTCAGATGTTAAAGTTGATCATTATTGTTTAGTGGTCTGCTAAAGGAAGTTGAGACTTTGACCAAAAGCCTTACACAAGCCTCGGAAGATTTGAGGTAAATTATCTCAATCTATTTATTTCACATGGTACTATGCTCATTGCTCTTCACCATCTATGTTATAATATTTTATCTTCTCTCAAGATAGGTAACTAATAGAGGACATTTTTTCTGAATGTTTTAAACACGCTCCATTATTATAGCAATGGTTAATCTCCAATGCCAGTAGAGATTTTTGTGTGTCTTTTTCATCTTTATTTCCATGGTGGTTAATTATTTAGTAATTCCATGTACTTATTTTCATTGTGGCTTTTGTTGAAAATGTTCAAGGCTTAGGTTCTCCAATAACCTTTCTGTGGCAAAAACATTCTCTAATATTGAATATCTTATTGTACTTGTTATTGGAAATATGAACAACATTTCTGCAAACATTGTACAGAGAGTTAGATGGTTTATTTTTTATATTGTTTGGCTACTTGGTAATTTCTTTGTATACAACAGATGGCTATTCTCTTCAAGTTCTAGTGTACTTTCTAGATCCACCATTCAACATTTACCAGCTTCCGTATTCCTTAACAAGGGAACCATGAGTACTTACACGAATGCTAGAGGTTAAGGCTGTGTCTTCAATGTGGAGTTAACAGACGAAGATGTAAGCAAAAGACTTATTAGATTCTGTTTACATGTTCCAATGCTCCTCAGTTATATATGTGGCTTAGTGATTCTCACTTTGTTCAGTCTGGTGCAGGGAACTGAAATTCAAGCTACAATGTTTAATGAAGCTGCAAGGAAGTTTTTTGAAAAGTTTCAACTAAGGCCGTGTCTTTAATGTGGAGTTGACAGACGAAAATGTAAGCAAAAGACTCATTAGATTCTATTTACATGTTCCAATGCTCCTCAGTTACATATGTGGCTTAGTGATTCTCACTTTGTTCAATCTGGTGCAGGGAACTGAAATTCAAGCTACAATGTTTAATGAAGTTGCAAGGAAGTTTTTTGAAAATTTTCAACTAAGGAAGGTCTATTATGTTTCAAAGGGAGCTCTAAGGTTGATGAAGTCAGCAATGAAATGACTTTAAATGAGAAATTCTGAAACAAAATTTGAATTTATCCCGATTGATACGTTGGGACCCCATGTTAACAGCAAGGTGCTTGTGGGTAAGTAGCTACTTGTACAATATGTTTTAGTCTTTTAGATGTGTGGTTTTCTAAATCCTTGTTACACTGTTGCCTTATTTCTTAGATGTTATTGAAGTTGTGACAAATATGTCTCCTACAAAGAAAGAACATTAGTAAAAATATCCCATAGCGCGACATTACCATTGCTGATCTAGATTTGATCAGGGATTTTATTTGTTTTACAGATCTTTGAGAAGATTATTTCTGTTACATTGTGCGTAGAGTTTTGTTGAAGATAGCTGAAGAAGCTGCCCTTTTTGGTGATACTGTTCCACATAAACTAAAAGTTCCTTTCGTATTAAGGTATATGGCAACACTTTTGACTAATTGTTTGGCCTAAACCTTGTATTTTGTGGCAGTGGCAACTTCTTTGATTGTTTATTCAAGTTTAAGTATGTATAGGCTTTCTGCATGTGTTTCATTAAACCCATTTGTAAGTTGAGTAAGTGTTAGCGAGTCTTTATGTTGCTATAATATGTGCATGACTCCTGACATGTTTGCAATGCATCGTGACTCATCTCTAGATCTGAGAGTAGATGGGAGCAAACTCAAAGATATCCTAGAGGTACTTTGCTCCTACTCATTGATGAAATCATCACTTTGCTATCTTGCCTTGCATTTTACTTTAATTTTTATTACCTTTATCGCATTGTTTCTATTTTGGGAGGGTCTGTTAGCAAAGTGAAAACAAGAAAAATTTGAAACGACTATGTATTATCTTTTTAAGCTAAGCTAAATGTCGTTTTTGTTGTCCTTGAGAGAAAGAACATGTCCATTTTGTATCAAGAGTCATGAGTCATGTACTCATGTGGTAATGGTGGAAATCAATGTATTTATATTGTGATTTCTGGACTTTGCTGGTTTTGGTTTCACTTGCACTTTCTGTTCTTTGCTATTAATTTCCTGCATTTTCTTTTTCTTGTTTCACTGCTCTTTCTTCACATTCCCATGCAGTTTTGTATTATCTTTCTTCTACAACCATTAAATCATGTTGTGCCTGATGCAGACATTGTCAAATTTCATCAAATCACTAAACAAGTTTGCATCTTGCAGGCCAATTGCGAGAGTGAGACATTCCAGGTTTTGTTGAAGCCAAAAGTAGTTGAAGGCTGAGAGCTATAGAGAATAGGAATGTTTTTTTTAATTAATTCTTGTGTAGCTAACTAGGAATGCTCTTGTTTAGTGCATTATCTAGTTATTTGAATGTATGAATGCTTGAATAATAGTACATGAATGATATGGATTAGAGTAATGTTTATATGGTAATATATTGAGCATTATTCTGGACAAACATTTATATTGATATTCTTGTTGTTGTTGAAGGTTTAGTCATACAACATAATACAAAACAATGTGTTGTAGGACTGTAAAAGAATTCAAAATTGAGACTCTTCCTACAACAGTCACTGGTTGTTACCCAATTTGATTACAATATTCACACCACAGCTAACCAAATATAGTTATTGTGTGAACTAACAACCAACAACAAAAGAAAATAAAATTTTGTTGTGTGAGATTCATAACACACAATAGAAATAAAATCATATATGTTGTCTGAGTGAATCAACAGACAAGGGAGATAATTTCACTTTGGTTGTGTGTTACATATCTCAGACAACAAAGAATGAGTTATATCTGTTGTGTGTTATTAATCTCAGACAACAAAGAATGAGTAATATCTGTTGTGTGTTATGAACCTTAGACAACAAAGAATGAGTTATATCTGTTGTGTGTTATTAATCTCAGACAACAACAAAGTTTCTTTTTCTGTTGTCTGAATGTGCCGAGACATCCCCGTGCATGCCATGCCAGGCACATGCCTGCACAGAATTCGCACAACAGAACTAAATATCTATTGAGGAAATGGATATTGCACAACGGTGAATTCACCGTTGTATGATTTTTCAATTACACAACACTCGTTTAGACCACAGTGAGGCTGGTCATCACACAACTCCAAATCTCCGTCATCTGATTAACTTATTGTAGTAGTGTGGTAAAATAAATCCTTAAAGTGGTAAAATGAGTCCTCAAAGTGGTAAAAATAGTTGATGTATGAGAAATATTAACATACCATAGCCTTACCTGTAAATGAATATGGTAACTTTGTCTCAATGTTGTAATTTTGATTCATATAAATTGTAACTTTTATTCAAGTAAGTGTAAAATGAGTGTACAATAAACATCACAGTACCATAGGTTGTCCCGTTCAATGGATGCCCCATTTCACGAATAATGTGATGTACATCAAAAGACGATCACATCACACAAATCATACCATAATTAGCTTCCATTTCATTTCCAATGTCCATGCCAAATTGAAACCTACTTTGGATCTTAATTAAATAATCTATTTAACTATAAATTTTTATTACAACCATATACATATATACAGATCCTATCCAGAGCGAGGCATCGCTTTGAAATTTCAGAGCGAGGTTAGGGTTTATGGTCACTTTTCGGTCGCATATCCACATCTCAACTGTTCAGTTTCTAGGTACTAATGTATAGATCATCTCTGCAAAATTTCAACGAAATTGATGGTCTTTAAGGTATCTAACTCGGTTAAACTAATGGACGAACTGAATCTGTCCAACCTAAACCGTACTAGCTTTAAGGCAGTTATCAATGCCTTAACGACCATCAATTTGGCTGAAATTTTGCAGAGATGATCTATACATTAGTACCTAGAAACTGAACGGTTGAGATGTGGATATGCGACCGAAAAGTGACCCTAAACCCTAACCTCGCTCTGAAATTTCAAAGCGATGCCTCGCTCTGGATAGGATCTGATATACAGATATATATATATATAGATATTATATATATATATATATATATATTTATTTATTTCTTTTTGGCCCAAGTCATTTCAACTTCTCAACCATAGTTGAATACTTAAATACATGCACATGCACATATTCTACATACCACGTACATTAGTACATGCAAGTGATACAACTACAATTTTGCATACCGTGAAGTCTAGGAGGATGGGTTATCCGTGAACGCTTCAGAGTCTTTGGGAACACCGACAAGAAGAGCTTTGATGATTGGCACAACCTTTTCACTAAACTTTATGATTCCCAAAAACATGAGCCTGTAAACAATTACCATTCCAAACAAAATCGATAGATCAACCCACTTAGAATAGCCCAACTCCACTTGCCAAATATTTTTCAATATATCTTCACCAGTAATGATGCCTTCCCCTTCTTGATTATAGGGGAATGTTAGTCCTAGAAACTCATTCTTGTAGTAACCTTGATTTGAATACTTGTGGAATCCAACATAGTACATTGGGTATCTCCAGAAGGGCTTCGGAAGATAGTCAGGTTTTTGGAAGAAACCTCCATTCAAGATCATCACTCCTTGAATTCCCGCACCTGTGATAATCCCCATGAGGAAGTCCGGGACAATGCTTGCTACAATCATCATTAGGCTCTCAACCAACATCAGACACACAAACATAACCAATGCAGAATAGGCGAAGTGATCACAGCTCTTCTGAAGGCCAACAAGGTAATAGGCTATTGCTCCAGGAATTAAAGAGATCATGAGTAAGTATGGAATGGAGGAAAATGTGTTTCCAACAACAAATGCGGCAGCTCTGTAGTGCCCATTTAACCTTTCTCGCTCAAAGATCTTATTGGTGGCAGAGAAAACGAGGCTAGGGTCAGATTATCAACAACATTAATGGATAGTATATTAGTATATATGCGGTTCCCAACAATGCTTACTTACCTTCATGTCTTCTACGAAAGAAGGGAATCCACCTATTGCCATGAAAGTCAAGAATCCTGAAACAAACATGAGCATTGATCCTCTAGCCTGAAAATTACATTTATTGTGAAAGGAATTAGATTATATATTGGCTAATGTGGCTTACTAGACAAATATGTCACTGATATCTTCAGCAAATTAATTACCTGTATTGAGCCAAAATTGGAGCCAATGTGATGAAAAATAGTCCCTACACATAAGCACAAGGAAATGTAAATTGCAAGACGAAGCCAGTAGTAGCCTAGATCGCGATACATGTTCACAAATGATCTCCTTGTCAGAACTAGGCATTGAGTTATGAAGTTGGCCTGGCTTCCCTTCTCTAGAGCTCCACCTTTCTACCAACCAGTAAAACATAGAAAGGTAAGCATTAACCATTTCCCTTCATAAGAATGAGCATTACATCATGCATCATAACACGGAAACTGAATGTGGATCATTCGAAATTGTAAGCATAACAACTAACCTGTTGGCAAATCTCAGTTACATTGTGCTGAACTTGCTTTAAAGTACTTGAAGACTTGTATGATCCTATGAGAATATTGATTGCCTCCTCGGTGCTTGTTTTTCCATCAAGCCCTTGTTCAATGTCCTAATTTCAATGCTCAAGTTAAGTTTTTGCTGTTGAAGTTTCCACAAATTTATACAGTACGTAATGATCGAGCATTGTTTTCTAGCAAAAACATGAGCGGTGATTTAAAAAAAGAAGAGATGGTTATAAGAAGACTTACAACATCAAAGTCCTTGTTGATAGTCCTAAGGTAGTGATCTGATGGGTTTCTCAGCGTTGGACAAGGGAAGCCATTTGAAGCAAAAAACTGCACATGACAAGTACTATTGTTTAAGTACTTATTAGAAGTTAACTTTATGTTAATGAAAGTAATACCTGTTCTGCCTGTGAAGCAGGGCCAAAATAGACTGTTCTACCAGAGGAGAGAAGACAAAGATTTTGGAAAAGCTCAAAAACTTCACCGCTTGGTTGATGAATTGATGCAATAACTGTCGTTCCATCGCGGTGAGCCAGTTTAATAATGCGGTTCATGACATGGTAAGATGCTGCACTGTCTAGTCCACTAGTAGGCTCATCAAGGAATAGAAGCTTTGGACGAGTTAAGATTTCAACGCAGATGCTGACTCCTCTTTTGCCCACCACTGAGGCCCTTTTTACTCCAACCTCCAATTCTTGTGTTCATGGAGTCTTGCAAGCCCATCTCCCTTATTGTCGTCTCAGCTCTTTCCTTCTTTTCTGCTTTTGACATGGTGTTAGGTAGTTGGAGCTGCGCCGGGTAATACACAACTTCCCTTACTGTTAATGTTGTCATTAGTGTGTCATCTTGAGTCACATATGCCTGTACAGTCAGAAGTGATACATCAGATTTCTTGACTTTTTAAGAAAGGAAGAGGCTCTCTTGTGTGTAATGAGGAAGTAAAAACCGAGTTTCAAACGGTCTCAGCCTGACCACTAGTCATTTAAAATAAAATGAAAACATTTCTTGCTACAATTTCATTAGGTTGTGATAAACCTTGATGATTGAAATTAACACTCTAAAATTTGCAATCCACACTCATTTTTTTCTCTGTTAGAATGAAACTCACATTTCCAATTTTTGTCTTTACAAGAAGACAAAAATTAAGATACTAAAAAAGAAATATGGAGTGTGGATTGTAAAATAGAGAGTGTGAATTTCACTCTCCTAAATTTTTTTTTTTTTTGATCGGGTAGTTAGCTGTTAGTAACTCACACACCCATACAGTGGTATCCCAGTATCAGGACACCTGCACCGACATTGCGGCAAAAGCCAGACTAATCCACTGCACCGTAGACGCACGAACCCAAAAGGTGCGTAAGCACTGCTGGTCACGGGATGGAGCTGAGATTCGAACGCTAGACCTGGGGGTTCCAGACTAGACCGTTCGACCAACACACCACACCACGTGGTTCACTCTCCTAAAACTTAATGGATTAAAAATAAAAAGAATTAAGTATGTAACAATATTCAAGGTTTTAAATTTCTCTGAAACTGCCGAAATTTCTGTCGAAATTTCCGTAATTTTGAAGTACCGAAATGAAATTCATATGTTATATCATTTCCGTCAAAAGTTTTCTGAAATTTTCCGAAATTTTCCATACATTTCCATGAAATTCTTAATTTTCGAAATATCTACACATACAATATATATTTAAAAATTCAAACCAAAATTTTATTCGAAATTTCTCTAAAATTTCTGCTAAATTTTTATGTCACCTACAATGAATTTTTACTTTATACTTTTATAGAGAAAATATGAAATTATGATTTTTTTTTTTTTTTTTTTTTTTTTTTTTTTTTTTTTTTTTTTTTTTTTTTTTTTT
>LYNE01003094.1:23601-41319 GCA_001662545.1 Rosa x damascena
GTCTGTTGCTAAAATCAATGGTTTTAAGAAATCCATAACAATTTATCAACTTTTTAAAGAGTCTGTGAACTTTTCAAAAAGTCTATCATTTAAAAAAAGTCTCTACAAATTCAAATACAATACACTCCCCTTAATTTCTTGAAAGAAAATAAATCAGCAAATCAGAATATTTTGACCGATAAAGTTTAAATCAACATGTTATCTTAGTACTTAACTCACCTTCACATCGCTCCCATTCCCTGCTCCAATTCTCGAATCAAAACCCTCGAGAGGTTCAAACCCTGCCTCACCTCTCTCTCTCTCTCTCTCTCTCTCTCTCTCTCTCTCTCTACTGTGATATAGGAATGGGAAACGGACATAATGGCACCCTAAAGATGAAATGTGATAAAATGCAAATGACAATGAGACCATTAATTGTGAATGAAAGGTCCAAATGACAGTGAGACCACCAATTGTGAACCTAAAATGACAATCCAAATTAATAATACTGAGATGATGAAATTATTGGTTTGCAAAACAAGAATTAATAGGTGGTGTGTGTGAGTTTTTTTTTTTTTCCGTAAGGGTTTATCAGACCTTTGTAGTATAAAAACTTCAAGTTATAGCAAAATTCTACTTATAATTGTTTGATGCACTCTATCAAAAATGCAACTTAATTTATCTTAGCAGTTTGTGAATGTTTTTAAACTTTATTAAGTACATGCTTTGCTGTTACATGAACCCCTTTCATATGTTGATTTACTCTTAGAAGACAATAAGACAATTGTCACATAACATCAAATGACAATAACATCTATATAACCCCTAAAACTAAAGTAATTAATTAAGAATCCATGAAACTATCTATGTAAGGCAAAGCCAGCCCCAATAGATGTAGCTACAATTTGAAATAGGGAACGATTTACGATTTAATTTTTTCACCACTTAACTAATTAATGGCAGCCATTATAAATTTAGTCCACAACATATTTGATTGTCAAAGTGATTTATCAAGAGAACGATGAGGTTGATATTTGACTGTCACTCTAGATAAAATTCCTCAGATTATATACATAGTAAAGCAAATTTTTAATAAGGTTGTAGGGATCAATGGCAAAGCTGCCACTACATTAAAGTAACAAATTGATAGGTCAAGGCTAACCCTACTTTGAATATCAACTTGTATTGTTTTTGTTTGCTAAAGAGAAAAAAAAGAATTTAAAAGCAAGAAAGTTCATTTAAAACTCCTAGAAACTGCTGCTCCACCAAGAACTATGCTCAAAAGAGCAAAAGAGCTAGGTTATGCATGAAGAGAAATTTTGTACACAGTACTCTTAGAAATTCTTATCCATGGTCATTTTAATATTTGTTTTTCATAACAGCCTTCTAATAGACAAATATTGTTGCAGTTCCCTTATTGGAAACCGTTTAACAGTCTATATCTCTGTTAAGATGGTGAAAGTTATTACCCTGTTTGTAAGTTAAATGAAAGATATTTGTTTCTAAATTCTTAATTGATGTATAAAAATTATATAGAATTCCCCCTTTGTTGAAACTGATATTGCATTGTATGGACATCATTTTCAATAGTTTTGCCAGAGTTGGTGTACGAATACGAGAATTGGTTCTGCTTGCTGGGTAGTGCTTTTCAAGATATTGGTCATACAGGATGGTGTTTCACAAAACACCAAACATCATGGTTGTGGTGGCAGGGTTTGATAGTTTATCACTTTATCCTGGGCCTGGTAGCTAGCCTGGTATAGGTTAATATCATTAGGGTTGGAATAAAATCATAAACACCCCCATAACTTTGAAGTTGGAGAATGTGGTGCTTAACATTGATGCAATGCTAGGGCTGTTCTTATTGGTCAAGAAACTAACATGTTTCTTATAACGATGGTGGTTGAAGTTCAAATTAAGCTACTGTTGTCTAGCGTGGTTCTGAAGAAGTGCAAGTTAAAGCTTGCGCATACAATGGAGGTAGAGGTTTCTTTTCTATGTGAAAAGGTTATCGGGGCATGTGTTTAGATGTTTGCGGTTGGTGCATCCATCTAATTAAGGGTTGTCAGTGCACGGCAAATTTAGCAAGCCAAGGATTGACAAGTTTGAGATTGGCGACTTCATCAACGAAGCAAGCTAGACATGGTGCTTTGGTGATGGAGTTTGGGGGTGACAGTCTTTAGGGTTTCTACCCCTACACCACGGGTTTTTGCTACTAGTTGTGACTCCTTTTAATATGGAATGAGCCGGTGTTGAAGCCCGAGTTGTGGATGATTTTGACTTGAAGCTTTTGAGCCCTTTGAAATTCACTGGGCTGGGGTGTGACAAATTTTCTATAGTAAATTACCCAAAATTGTTTTTTCTAGAACTTATATTATAAGTTAGGTCACCGTATACTTAATTTAATCCCTCATAAGGCCACTTATATAGAGAGAGAGGGAGGGAGGGGGAGGGGGAGGGGAGTACATCTGCTCCAGTTCGTTGTTGAAAGGTATTGGGACAGAGATATCTCATCAAAGCCAGATTTGGCTTGAAAAACGGTTCGTAATATTTTGGTACTGTAATAATAACTTTTTAGTTCGTTGAATGTAGTTTTCAGAAAGATGCCAATAGTTTTCCAAAATATTATCGTGAATGACCGTTACTTTTTTGTTCGTCAAAAATAGTTATTTTGTTTGTAGCAGTAGTTTTTTGAAAGATGGTGGTGACTTTTTCGACGATCTAAAAAAATGTTTGGTTTGTCACTAGAAGCTTTTTCGTTCTTTGACGGTAGCTTCTTAATTAATGACAATAACATGCAATGACATTTTCATAAATAATGAAAATTAAAAATGCGGTGGCATTTTGTAAATATTGATGTTTCTTATATCTTGATGACCTTATGAGGAGAAGAGATATTGGGTGACCTAGAGAATAATAAAGTTAGGAAAAGTAGCATTATATGTTATAAGTACCAGGTGAGGCGCATCCGGCCTTGGTTTCTAGAGTGTGTCACACACGTAAGCGGATCAGACTAAAGTCCATCCTTGAGGAGCCATAATTCTTAGATCTCTATGGCCTCAAGAAAGTTCTTTCACTAGGATCCAAGCATTGACTTTGAGCTGAAGCAATTGATTGACCTACTAGTTGCTCCCTCTGGAGGCAAACATCATGGCTGACCCAAAGGCGCAAGAACAAATCCAAGAAAGACAAAAATTGTGAAGCTACTTAAAGCTGAAAGAAGAAGTACGTCTCCTGCGCATAAAATCCAGAAACTGTTTATGAGTAAAACTACAACAATTGGGTCGACGCCCTGAGTTCGATAAAAAATTCTTTTTTGTACTATTTCATAATACCTATACCTTTTGTTGTTGGATTAGTTAAAATTTTGGGTCTAACTAGCAAATATCTAAATAGACCCATCAAAATAAATTTTAACTACAACTTTCTAATATTACTCTTATTTTAACCCTAAATTAAAACACACAAGAAAAAAAAATAGACAACTACAAAGGACTCCCAGACAACATTTCTTTTGACACAAAATTCCACAACATTTTCCCTTATACAATTAAGGACACACCCTATTCCCTTTTACCCTTTCACAATTTTTTACAGTATCAGCTACTATTTTCTGCTAAAAAGTCTTGACACAGTATCAAGGACTAGCCTTCAACATGCCACAATTTCACCTAACGACTTTCTGTCTAAGCCACTAACAGGGCGGAATCACTGCTGCCTTAGTATGATAAAGAGTTCAGGTTTTTAAACAAAAACATAACAACTACTACTGCTACTTTCAAATGCAGAAATAACAAAATATTTTTGTGACAGAGTAATGGGCACAAGCTAAATTTATTTATTCAAACATAAAGACAGATACAGAACCCAGAGCCTCACTCTTGGGCAAACAGCTAGAAGCTGCTTAGCTACTCATAACTTGGTTACAAATACTTACTTGGAATAAGATGCACACTTGCATCAAAAGACTTATAGAAAACCTGCTACTGCTACTACCACTACTAGAATAACTTAATCACACGACAGCTATCAGATGACACATGAGTTTTTGCTGTCGTCTGAGTTAGTCAGATGACAGATTTTTTAAACCTGTCGTCTCACCTCTACTCATCCAACACATGATCCTTTGGTAAATTTGAAAGATTTCAGACAACACTAATAAGGATATCTGTTGTCTGAAAAACAGAAAAAAAAAAAAACAACAATCATTAATTTATATTTATTTTTTTCCCACTCAAAACACCCAAAACCTATAGCATCCTTTGTGAAAAACCTGTGTTTTCCCTCCCTTGGCTAAAAATTTAGGTCAGTACTCCCTCCCAATTGCTCTCGGCCTCCTTTGTCGAAAAAAAAAATGCTCTCGGCCTCCCTCTGACTCAGTATCGCGCTCACCCTCATTCTTGGCCCCCTCACCATCACTCTCACCCTTAATCCCCCTCACCCTCTCAACCTCATCGACCCTCTCAACCTCGCTCTCAATCTCAACTGGTTTTTCTTACTTCAAGCATCTGATACAACAAGACCCAGCATATAATCTGTAGAAGTAAAGAGAGAAACAAAGAAGGAAGAGATCGGCAAACAAATTCCAGACCCACTCAGGCAATGATTAAAGCAGAGAGAAGACTCTAGTGTGAAATAGGAAAAACTGGAGTTCGAGAAAGCTGTCAAAGGCGCAAATCAAGGTCAAATTTCAATGCTTTAATTATCCAATTTCTGAAATTTCCAATTGGGTTTCGGGATTTTGATTGTTATTGAAAACCTAATTGCAGTTCTGTTCATTGCTCTGGAAACGATGATACGATTAAGTGCAATTTGGTGGGCTTAACTCTCCTCTCCATTTTGCTGCAGCTAAAGGGCACAACGAGGTCGTTTTGGGTTTTCTTTGCTTCGATTTCTGGGTTTGGTTTCCATTTGAAATTGATGACCATTTGATTTTTTTGATTTTGGTTCTTTTCTGGCGCCTTTGATTCAGATTATTTCATTGCTTTTGGAGAATGGAATTGATGTAAACTCCAGAAATTACTGTGGGCAGGTATGATACTTGGTGCTGCTATAATCTAATTCTGAGTTTGTTTATTTGATTTTGAGCACTCCAGTCTCTGTTTGAGTTAATTCTGAGATGTGGGTCGTTAGAAAGATTATAACTTTGAGTGGTTTGATGCATAAATTGGCTTTGGTGCTCTGATTTGTGTCTTTAGTTAGATTAACCAAAAGTTCCTGGTTAGATTAGCCTTTGTGTTATATGCAATAGAAGGGACTGGTGCTCTGATTTGTGGCTTTGGTGGGTTTGGCAAGAGTGAGGATCGCATGTTTGGCCATTTTCTTCTACTTTTGTTTTTGTTAGTTGCATTTTTAGTTGTTGTTGGTTTTGAATTGTCAGGGGTTTCTATGTTTTAGGGCTTTTGGTTGTCTTCAGATTTGGGATTTAGGTGATTGATTGGAAAAGTTTCAAGCTTTGTTCATGATGTTTGGTAATTTGAATATTTTCATTGGATGGTGACTCGCTTGGTTTCTGCAGGTTTGGGATGTTGATTATTGATTGGAGAGGTTTCAAGTTATGATTTTACTGTATGTTATATCGATGGGGAAGTTATTAGAATCTCTTAGATTGTTGGTTGTTCTGGAATTGAAGGCTTAATAATAGAATCTAACATGTAAATGCATATGCAGTGGAAGGGATTGTTGTATTTTGATTTCTGGTTTTGGTGAGTTTGGTGGGTCTTCTACTTTTGTTCTGTTTTGCTAAGAAGACGAACTGTGTTTCCAAGCGGTTTTTTTTTTTTCTCTAAGAGCACGAACTCTGTTTGTAATACAGGCCTGTGGTTCTTCCTCCAAAAGTGTCAAAGCTACTTCCAGAGAATTGGCTTTTTCCTGACATAAGTTTATAGAGCTTAATTGGAGTGATTGGGTCTGTATATGTTCTTAATTAGAACAATATTTGTGTTTGATTTCTGTGGAAAGGATTTAGTTACTGAATTTTGTTTAGGCTAATAGGTTGTTTGTAATTGTCATTCATTCAGTTTCGTCTGTTTTCTTTCCCATGACAAATAAAGTTTTTTTTTTTTTGGCTCACAGAAACTTTGTGTTAAAGTTATTGTTGGTAGCTTTGCAATTAATTTTAGTGTTTCATAGTTGTTTTATTTGATTTCTGCATATTTCATGCAAAAGAATTTTGGCACCATCTTTGTGCAGTTTTTCCTTTGCCTATTGCTCAATGTCGTCTTGCTTAATCGGGAATCGTCGAACGGTCCACGTGGCAAGATCAGGAACACCAATGGAATTTGTGATTTTCAAATTGTTATTATAGTAGCCACTTTGGGTATTCTCCAAATGCCTTGATTGAGCCTTACTACCTCAATTTGTAAACATTGTTTTTTTTTTTTTTTTCACACATAGTTTATCTATTGCTGTTGATAGGGAAGGTTGGTTGGTATCTAAAGATTTGAGGGTTGAAGAAGGTTAGTTGGTATCGCTGGGCTGAGTTAAGCTTGCTATCCTTAAGGTATGTCTCTTAATTTCTTCTCTGAACATGACCTTATAGATAGGACTCATGCCTTGTAGTTTGTTGCTTGTGTTTGTGAGTTATGTGATGTATATATGCCTTGTGGAAGAACATTGTCGACAAGTAAGTGAATGTTTTTCAGTAATTCTCGTAATTTAAACTGATGTTTGTAGTTGTGTATATTCTGTTAATTAACAAAAAATTTCTGTTAATATTAAAGCGGCATCAAAATATATAATGCACAAGTCAAAAGGCAAGGCAGAAAAGCAACTACCTAGAAAAACTGTGCGGTACAATTTATGAAGCAGTTTTTATAATTTTAGTTCTAAGAAGTTGACTATTCTAGATTTTTTTTTGCATAGTTGGTATTTAATATAATATTTTTAGGGTATTCTGGAGCAAAAGACTGACAAGGATTGTGGATATTTTATAATGAGATACATGAAGGAAATAGCGGAGGATAAAAACTTGGACTTTTTCAGCAAGGTAAGCAAAACTAGTTGAGGTCACTTGGATTATGGTTATTGAAATATGGGTTACTGTGATTCTGCATGTATTCTGGTGGATATGTATATACAGTTTTGGTTGTTGATTGCTCACTGGCAATTAATGTTCTTCTATTTAGTCCATGTATATTGGCCTTGATACAGTAGAGATATATATATGTTATCTCTTCATGTCAATTACCTGTGTATTGCTCAGAAGTTCTATATATATATGTTGCATAGATTCATTGTTGTTGCACAATTGAGTTGTATAGATTCTTTTTAGGAATTATGTCAACTACTAAGTACAAACCATTTTGTTTCAGTGGGAGAGAAGAAGTAAAGCAGCATATTCCCAAGAGGATATCGATGTGGTCAGAACTGAGTGGGCAAAGTTTGTGGTTAAAACATATATGTAAGATTTGTGTTGGTACTTCTTGGAGACCTAGTTCAAAGTTTGTGGTTATGTTTTGGTTGGACATGATCAGTAGCTAGTACTTTGAATTGATATGTAAGAAATGCTTTATACAATTAGGTACCCTATTTCTAGTTTCGGTGTGTTTTGGCAATGTATGACAATGATGTGCTAGTAAATGACATTTGAACTAATTTGTGTTTCATATTTGCCTATTTCCAGAATCAGTAGTGCTTATTCAATTCAAACAACATATATAAGGCTATTAACTATGGTAGTAGAGTATCATCAGACAACACATAAATTTACACACATAATACCTATTGTCTGAGGAACATTCAGACAACAGTTTTACTAAAGGAGACATTGTGTGCAATTCCTTGCAACGACATGACCACACTATCACTGATGTCTGAGGTTCATTCAAGACAACAGATGTTTCCGGCACATTGTTATCTCAAATGCTTTCAGACAACACTTACATCTTGCAAACTGTTATCTTAAATACATTTCAGACAACAGGGAAAAAAGTATGTGTAGTCTGAGGTTCATTTTAGACAACAGCATTCACGTATTTTTGTTGTTGGAGATTCATCAGACACAACACAACATTTAGAAAATAGTTGTCCTAAAATAATTTCACTCAACAACAAAATAACAAGCAGTTGTCTAAGTCAACACGCATTAGATTTTGGGTAAATTCAGACAACAAATTTTTGCTTCTACGTGTTGTGTGACTGAGCAACAGACAACTGTTATCGACAGTTGTCTGAATGAGGTCAATCAGACATCAGGCTACTAGACAACAACAGGTTTTTCATTCAAACAACAGTCGTTCGACAGTTGTCTGATTAACTTTGTGGTATAGTGTACTTTGGCTTTCTTATTTCTTGAGAGGATCTGATTATGCTCAATTTTTCTTTTCTAGAACTGATCTAGAAGTTTTTCGAATGCCTTACAATGAAACCTAAAGCTCCTTATATAGGGAGCGGACTCCAAACTGGAATTCAAAACAACTTATATCTACAGAATGACTCCGTGATTTTCGCTTTCCTGAGTGCTCCTGTTGGTGGAGGTCGGACAGGGAAAAGCAGATTCTTTTAGGTGAAATTTTTTTCACCTGTCTTTTTGAAAAGCAAAAGCAACTTTTGGGAAAAGTCCAAAAGTACTTTCGGTGCTTTCTACATCTGCTGCTTCACATGTTCTCATCTGTTTTTGAGTTGTGACCAAGGACAAATGAGTCGTTATCTGCTTGGGCCATACGAGCAGTTGTTGCATTGTCTTCGACATCTGTATCAACATACATCTACTAGTGGTTGTCTGTTTCAAGCTTTTCAACCCACTGTAAGCATGCAAGTGTCGAGTCTATCTCCTTTCTTGTGAGAGATAGGAAGAGGTCACTGCTGACTACGTCAGGATGATCGTACGCAGTGATAATTGTCTTTTCTGCTACTGCCAGGAAAGTATTCTTGGTATCTTCAGAGATGATCTTCTTGATATACTCCAGAGACATGGCATTCATCCATGGAATACTTGAATTTAGTTGGCCATTGTATCAAACACAGGCGGGCTGAAGATATCTTATTTGAATGATCCTCACATAATGATACGGAGAAATGTATTCAACTTCACCGTTTGTTTTCTGAATCCATTCTGGTCGGGTGGATCTGAACTTCAGTCTTATCATACAGTCATTTTTTCTGACATTCTTGACTGTTTTGACAATTATATGGGGCAGTCCCTTGAAATCATCATTCATTTTAGTCCATAGATTATGGACAAAACCATTTTCAACAAGACAAAACTTGTGTTCTTGAGGATGTTCACTCTGAACATTGACTAAGTATCTTCCAACATACGATCCAACAATAATGAAGAGAATTGGAGGAATACAGGTCTCAGAATTGTGTTTTCCTATTGGATTATGGAATTCGAACCAATCTGATTCCTTCAGAGCTATGATAGGAATTTTAGCACTTTTTGGATCTTCCAAATAGTGAATTTTTTCATTTCGAACAGCACTCTACTGTGTATGAATTTCTTCAAACTGTGGTCTAGCATTTTCATAGAGTTCTTCAGCAAGTGCAAAGAGAGCTGGGAATATCAGACTACTGCTCCTTTCTTGAAAGGCAAATAAAAGGATATCCAGGATTGCATTCTGGTGATAAGCTAGTCTCTTGCCAGTTCTGAACACAGGAGTATCAAAGGTTCTTAATTCATAATTAAAAACATTTATAACTCCAGTTGGAGTAGGTCTGCTTTTTGGCAAAGCAGCAGCCGTCAACAGTCTTGATGAGCCTTTTCCGTCTGCCGTTTGAGATGGGCTAGCCAATCCTTTACCCTGGGATTGATCAATTGTGGCTAGTCCTTTTGGACCTAGCAAGAATCTTTTGAGGATTTTTTCTTTAGGATCCTCAGCAGGTTCATGTTCTTTCCCAGGTCTTCTGCTTTTGGGATTACGACCTTCGTCATCATCTTTTCAACTGAACATGGCCAGTTCTCTGGTTAAGGCGTTTGGAAGATAGTTCTTGTTTCCTGCAATTAATTCAACATTATAATCATATTGGTTAAGAAATAATTGCCAATTTGCTAGTCTTCCTCTATCAGCAGCTTTATCAAGTTTAAAATTTTTGAAATTCTTTACTCTAGCACAATCGGTGCGGACAGTAAAAGGTTTTCCAAGAAAAGCTGGAGAATTTAAAATTGTTTTCTTGACGGCCAAAATTTCTTTTTCCTCTGTGGGATAATTCAGTTCTGCAGGGCTGAACTTGCCACTACAAAATTTACAGATCTTTTCAATGTTAGTTCCAGGCGTTTTTGCCAGAACAATACCAGACCAATAATTATCACTCGCATCTGTTTAGAGGATAATTTCATCATCTTCCTCTGGTTGTTGTAGAGAAGGGAGATTCTTGCAGAGATTTTTTATCTGCTTCATAATTTTTTCATCATCTTCTGTGAAGTTTCATTTTCTTTTGAAACTGGTTTTAGGAGATAACATTGTTGTTAGTCCTGAGATTTTGGCAATGAAATCTCTCCCATAGTTTATGACTCCTAAGAATCTCTCTAGACTCTTGGCATCAGGAATTCTATCTGGGAATTTCCAGATTTTCTCAAGGATGTGAGGTTGGAGTTTTATGACTCCATTCTTGATGTTTATTCCTAGGAAATCAACTTCATCGAGGATAAAGAAGATTTTCTTTTCACCTAGGATAATTCCATGCTGAACTATCAGCTTTACAACCTCGTGGAGGTGTTTCATGTGTTCTTCTCTGTTTTTGGAAAAGACGAGGATATCATCAATGTAGACAACGCAGAACTCCGCAACATGTTTGAAGATGTTGTCCATCTTTCTTTGGAAGATTGAGGGAGCTTTCTTTAGACCAAAGGCATTACTAACCATTCGTAATGGCCTTGTGGTGTTCCAAATGCAGTGAGAGGGACACTCTCAAGATGCATCTTGACTTGCCAAAAACCCGACTTTGCATCGAATTTTGAAAAGACTTTAGCTCCTCTGAGCTGGTTGATCAGTACTCTTACTTGAGCAATTTGATAACCGTCTTTGACAGTCTTCTTGTTGACATCTTTGTAGTTAATCACCATTTTAGCTTTTCCTCTAAGGTTTTCTACATGATTTCTCACGTAGAATGCTGGAGCATGATGAGAGCTAGTGGAAGGTGGAATTAATCTCTTGTTCAGGAGATCTTCAATATCTTTTCTGAATTCTTTTTGATCTTCCTCTTTGTACTGAGGAATAACTTTGACATGACAGATGGCATTCATATCATGTAATCTTAATTCACAGACCATTGGGTCTTTTTCCCAAAACTTTTGAGGGTCTACATCGATGTTCTGCTCGAGTAGTTTCTTGATTTTCTCAAGAGTGGGAATTTTTTGAGATTCAAGTTTATTCTGGAGGTGCTTGAGGTTATGCTCATGAATGAAACTAGCTTCTTCATCTACGCTAGTTGTTTCTTCTTCTTCTTCTTCTTCTTCTTCTTCTGAAGATGATTCTGCAACAAGTAGTTCTTCTTGTTGTTTGATTTGGAGGATGGTTTCTAATTTGGGTTTGTAGGGGGTAAGATCACCACTATTCGGTTGCGATCTCTGATATTGTGTAGTAAAGTTTGGACCTACTACATTTTTGGCCTAAGTAAGCATATCTGCCAAGTACACCCTTTCTCCTTTTCTGAAGTCTACCGCTTCTTCATCCTGAATAAATCTATGTTGGAGAATAAAATCATTTCCCAACAAGAAATCTGATCCTTGGCCTTCAGATTGCCAAACATTATGGATGATAAATGTTCCTCCACCAATGTTGATATGAACATTTTTTGCTACTTTATTCATTGTAAGATGGCTTCCATCAAATGTAACGCCAGTAGCTGTTCTTTTCTTATCTTCTTTCCAGAGTTCTTCTGGAATTGCAAATCTCTTTGCAACAGTAAATCCTGATCCATTATATACAAATGCATGTAGATGATATTTTTTATGATAAGGGAATTTGAGTCCAATCTCTATGTAGTTGCTGTATCTACTAGTAGAGACGACTTTCGAGTGTTGTAGCTCATTTTCTTGAGCCTGTTCTTGAGGTATGAATGGTTTACATTCTTCTGGAACATTTTCTGGTATTTCAACCAGTTCAATGGTTGTATCGAGTTTTTCTTCCTCGATTTGCTCAATAACTGTATTGAGTTTTTCTTCCTCGATTTTTTCTTCCTTTTTTGAAGAGGAGGGTTCCATGGTTTCTAATTCTTTCTCTTTTTTCTTAGAGAAATATTCTTCATATTCTTGTTCAACCAATTGGCTGACAAGGCCATTCTTAGTTTTTCTTCTTGCTTCAGCTATGAAGCATTCTTTATGGTAAGTCTTTTTTGACTTTTCGCAGAAAATAGGAAGTCCATCCTTTTCGTGACATAAGAAGTAGTCACAAACGAATGTACCAGTGTTCACCTGATAAGAAGACGTTATTGCCTCTATCTTACTTTCTTCCCAGTTTTTGACATGTAGAACATTCATTTGTCTAGATTCTAAGTACTCTACTTCAGAATCTATTTCAGAATCAGATGATTCTTCTTCTTCAGACCAGGTAGAGTATACTGACCTGTCATCATCTTCATCATCAGAATAGGCTATTTCATAGCCTTTCATGTTTGTTGTTTCTACTATAGACTCATATTTCTCAAATAGAGCTTTAGTAGATCTTTTACCCTTTTCTGGGCATTCGTTGGCATAGTGCCCTTCAGCTTTACATGACCAGCATCTGCAAGCTTTCTTGCCTGGTTGAGTATTCTGAGGATTGACTATGTGATTCTTCTTTTTCTTGAAGAATTTCTTTTTAGGATCTTCATCCTGTTGTTTCTTGTAATTGGAACTTTTCTTGAATTTCCAATCCTTTTTCTTATTACTCCTTTTGAATATTTTCTAGTAATATTTTTCTTTTCTTTTTCTGTGGAACTTGGATTCATGACATCCCCAGTTGGTTGGCATATCCAGTATTCCATAACAGAAATTTTCAACTCCTTTGAGTTGTTTCTTGGCCATCTTAGCTCTAAGATTGACTTTGCATTGTTCTTTCAGTAATTGCCTGATTCTGTCGGCAATTCCTCCAACTAAAAATCTTTCAATTGGTTTTTCAGCTATGCTTTCTCTCACAACTGTTCTCCATGGTTCAGGGAGCTTCTTGTGCAACAGGCTGACTAGATCAATATTTTCTAGTTCACCAATTGTACAGTAATATTCTTGAAATTCATTCAAGTATTCTTCAAAATATCTCATGTTACAAATTTTGAGAGCATAGATATTTGATTTGGCCGTTTCTTTAGCCTTCTCACTCAGATTTGAGAGATCTCCACAGAACTGATCATACAGGGGTACTGCAAAATCATACGGAGACTTTGAATTTTTGATTTCTTCAAGCCAGTCTTTCCCTCTGGTAGTCTCTTTGAAAGAGAAGTAATACTTCTTTGCTACTCCAGTGAGAGTAGTTTCATAGTACACCTGAAAATCTGGAGCTTTAAATTTTCCAAGGGTTAGAGCAAAAGCCATCATCAGGCTATCAACCCATTGGTCAAGAGTTTTTCTCTTGTCTAGAGCTTTGTCTAGATTTAGCCAGATACCATGAGAGGAAATTGGTACTCTGGGTATATTGTCCTCTGGGACAAATCTTTGAGAATTTCTTTCTCCATTTTTGCCCGTAGGTGCTTTCTGAAAAGGAAGTTTTACTTTTCCTTTCTCCCTTGTGATGACTGTTTTGGAATTGGAGCTTTCTCCTTCTTCCATTTCAATATCCTGATAGGGAAGGAGTTTTCTTTCCTTTCCTGGTTTGAAAATTTTCATTTCTTTGATTAGTTTTTCTAATCATTCAGGATCTTCGCAGGATTCTGCTTCATCATAAAGATCATAGAGCTTTTGTGCTCTAAGCATATTTATTGGTCTGTTCAGATCAGCTTCTAAATCTTCTTCAGTGATGGACTCTGATGGTTCTTCAGAGTATTTAGTACCACTAACACTAGCTTCTCTAGTGCTGTAGCTTCTTCTGAGAAGATTGTTGTTTATCCTGACATGTTCAGGACAGACGTCACTTTTTCTGTGATCGTCGAATTTTAGACTGATATCTCTAGTCTTTCTGCTTTCATAAATTGCTGCTTTGGCATTTTCTGCTGGTTTTTTCGGACCAGGCAATTTCCATTCAATAGGAAAAGTTACTTCATTCCAAGTAACCTTGTGAATCTGTTGTGAATGGTTTTTCTGGCTGGTGAGGAAACCAGCAGTAAGACCTGGGATATTTGATATCTTGGTTTTAGGCTTTATCGTGGTACTCATCAATTTATAGTATATTCTATATACTATCGCCAGTTCTTGCATATCTTTTTTCATGGATATGCCATCTGTCTTGACTCTCAATCTTAGACAATGAGCTGTATCTTTCAAGCTGGTTGAGAAATTTGGGAAGCAGTTGAAATAAGCCACTTGATTGCATAAAGATGCTTCAAGGGTTCCTAACAGACTAGCATGAAAATCTGTTGGTCTATTGTCTTGGAGGACACATAGAACTGAATAGTTTATGCCTTCTCGTGCAAAAAGTTTTATGCCTACTTGGACTGCTCCAATATCAATAAATTGATAATTTTTTGTTCTTGCTCGGGCAACTTCTTCAGGAGTGATCATCAGAAGATCTGTCTCTCCTGTTGTTGAGGGGGTTGTGAATTCCAATAATTTGAAGTGGTGGCTATCCAACACATCAAATTTTCCCCTTTTGTAGATTTGTTTAAAATCTAACTTCGGAATTGCGGAGTTTTTTACCTCCTGTTCAATTTCGTTGAATTCGAATTCTTCAGCATTGAGGAGTTGTACTCCTTTCTTTTTCCCTAAGATGCTCATCATCATGACATCTCTTTTTTCTTTCAGGTGTTCATACTGAATACTAGTTTGACTAGTAGATGGTCCAAGAAAAATCATGTTTGGAACATGATTTTTCTCAGGTTTTTCTAATAGTTTAAATCCATTAGCTTTCTTTGATTTTACTGTAGGCACTTTCTTATCCTTCAGTATATTTTTCATAGAATCTAGCATTTTTTGCTGTTCATTGATTTTTCTACTAACATTTGTTAGCTTTTCTTCTTCCATTTTTGGAAGTTCCTTGATATAATCTATTTTGTTTTCCAATTTTTCTAATTGGTAGATTATAGCAGATAATTTTTCTAGATGATTATAACATCTAGATAATTCCTTCAGTAGGATCTGATGTTTCTCATAAGAGGATTTCAGTAGAGAATTCAACTTCTCTAATAGTAAATCAGACATTGTCCCCATTGGGGATTCCCCTTTTGAGCTATTTTACAAGCTCTGATACCAGTGATTTGCGGATCTAACCAATGTTCAAATAATCAAGAGATTTTTGTTCCTCTGTAAGCATATACAAGAGATTTTCAATAACTTGCTCAACTTTATAAATTCTTGTCTGGGTATTGAATATGATATCCCAATAGCTAAGAGTTTCTCTTTTAAGACTATTTCTAAAGTTCTTCAATTTTCTCAACTTTTCTCTTTCTTTCTTCAATTCCTTGCTAGTATTTTTGCAGATAACATTTAACTCAAGTCTGTCTACGATTGAAATTATGAATAGTAAAAATAACTGTTTACCTTCGAGTATAGAGGATGGATTTATACCTGTAATATGTCAAACAAACAAATTCAAAAGCATGGGCCCACTACGCTCCGTCAATTTTATTTTTACTAAAGGAAGAGATAAATGCTAAAGGAAAGTAAAAGACTCACTAAAGACAAAATGTCCTTAAGTGTAAACTTTTGTCCTTAAATATGTAAAACCAAATGTTGAGGAGTTATTTGTGTTTTGCAATCTTAATAGGGGTATATGTAGTTTATTAAAAAAAAGAGAAAATGCTCATTTACCCAATTTTAGCTTAAAATGTGCCCACTTGCTCCACTAACTGTTTTTTAACCCCGTTTACCCAAAACATTCTAAGGGATTATTTCCCCTTTACCCAATTAATTCTTTTTTTCTTCTTTTTATTTATTTTTGGGACTTTTTTGCCCTCTCCCCCCTCACCGATTTCTCTCTCTCTCTCTCTCTCTCTCTCTCTCTCTCTCTCTCTCTCTCTCTCTCTCCAGACGACATCGGATTTCTCTCTCCCTCCCTCCATCCCTCCAGCAGGTCGCCCACGACGCCTGCTCTCGCCATCGCCGCGCCGAAACTCATCGTCGTGCTCTCCGCTGCCAGGCTTGACGCCAAGCAGACGGTCCTCGTCGCTGAGAAGCTCAGCGAGGCCGGGTTTGACCTTCTGAAGGAATCGATGACGGACTGAAAACTGCTATCTGGGACATTAAAACTGCTATTTGCTATTGTGCAGTTATAACCATAAAAGTTGTAACATTAGTGCCCCCTAGTAGACTTTGTATTGGGGGCCAATGATGACTGCTTTATTTATTGACGGACTGAAAACTGCTATTCTAAAGTAAATGTAGTGTTAAATTGCAGTAGTCGATAAATGAAAAAAAATTGTGTGGTTTGTGTCAGTCTACTGGGGGGCAGTAGACAGAATATTGACCCTCATAATGTGTGTTTTTAGACATTATCTGTTGTTTTGAGTGTGAATAACCTCTATAATCTGTGAAACATAGGAAGCGGTGTAATGTTTGATGGTCTATTGGGGGGCAGTAGACACATTAGTGCCACCCAATAATGTCTTTCTTAGGAGACAGTAATCATCTCTTGTTGATTATAAAATGATCATTTTGGTTTTCTTTGTGATAAAGTGCAATACACTGTGAATCCTTGAAACTGGTGCAAGTTTTAATGGTTTAGTGGGGGGCAGTAGACACATTACTGCCCCCAAATAATGTCTTCATACGAAGTCAGAACCCTTCACTTAACTATCATTGACAGATTATTGTACTTTAATAAACTCAAAACAACACAAGACTTATCAAAACTCTAATTTCAGTGATTAATTAACCACAATTAAGAAATTTGTGGGGGGCAATAATCTGTCTATTACCCCCCAATAGACCACAGTTTTGACGTCGTTCGAGACCTGCAAGTGAAGCCCAGACCCGATTCCGGCGTGTAGCTTTGGAGCTTCCCGGACATCTGACGAACAAAACCGGCGAAGCCCAGAGGGGTTGGGATCGTGGAATTAGATGGCGTCATCCTCTGGTGGTCCGATGGTGGGACAGAGCGGCGGCGGTGGACGCCGACATCTACGGTGGAGTGGTGGGCGTGGTGGCTCAGAGAGAGAAAGAGAGCCTAAGACGAGGTTAGAGAAAGAGAGAGAGAGAGAGAGAGAGAGAGAGAGAGAGAGAGAGAGAGAGAGAGATATGAGTGTAATTTGTTAATTAAAATGAGGGCAATACTGTCAAACACTGTTAAATTGGGTAAATGGGGTTAAAAAACTCTTGATGGAGTAAGTGGGCAATTTTTGGCCAAAAATTGGGTAAGTGGTCACAGCCCCTAAAAAAAATTGCTTTCTTTCTGACGATGGTGTTATGGGCTTCTTCACTCTGCCATTGATAACTGTTGCTTTGTCTTCCATATCTTGGCTTTGTCTCTTTCTTGGGTTATGACTCTTTCTGTTAATCCAAAATGATACTATAACATTATTCGATAACTTTGATTCTAATTACATGAGGCTATCTTCAATGAGTACGAGAACTTTTAAGTTCAACATTTGAATAAATATATGATTATTTTAAACATTAATACCTAACCCATTTCAACGATTAAACTTGAAAGTTCTCCATGAGTCCTAATTATTATAAAATATTTATTTAAAATTCTCCTCTAATTACGTTGTCTCCAAAAAAAAAAAAAAAAA
>LYNE01003095.1:1226-37786 GCA_001662545.1 Rosa x damascena
TAGCTAATTATGCTTGCAAATGTACATGTATGTACACTTACCCTCAAGAACTTTGCAGGGACAGTAACCAAGAATTTGGGGTTGCTATTCCTACTAATTAAGGTGGACCCAACAGAGGGCGTCTATGCTTTCTTTGTAACAGACTGCTACGCATCCTATAGCACCATTATGGGCAGAGATTGGATCCATCGGAGCTACTGTGTTCCGTCTACTCTTCACTAAGAACTAATCATGTGGAACAGGGTTACTGATAAGGTAGAAGTAATCAAGGCTGATTCTAGACCTTTCCATGTTTCCGCAAATTATGTAGATGTCAGGTACTACTTGGAGCCAATCACTCCATTACAGGTCAATGGCATTGATAACAAGGGTCGCCCCACAGGGGTGACAACCTTTGAACTAGCATAATGGGGGCTTACGCTCGCTAAGGAAGACCTGGAAAGGCCTGGCCACGATGTGCCCCAGTCTCAGGCCAATTAATGGATTGTTTCATTCCAAAGGAAGGGGTAGAGGCCTTTCACTCCTTATATGATAGGTTGTCTTCATACTTGGTGGAGAAAGAGGCCTATGATCGTGTGGCCACATTAGAATGCATCAATGAAGAATTCTCTAATCATGAGGAGAAAGAAGAGGTAATTCAACTAGCTCCGGCCGCTTTGGATGACACCCCTCCAAATGTCAGGGACCCTATCGGGAAGGTCAATTTGGGAACTACAACTGAGCCCATAGAAGTGGCTATCAGCTCAAACTTGGGGCCTAGCAAGAAATAGAGGCTCATTGACTTGTTGCAAGAATACAAAGACTACTTTGCTGAGAAGTACGAAGACATGCCAGGCCTGTCACCTGACTTGGTTTGCCACCAGCTGCCAACGTTACCTAACAAGTAGCCTGTGAAGCAGGAGCCTTGGCGAATGAATTCAGAGACCCAGATCTTGGTCAAAGAGGAGGTCGAGAAGATGCACAAGTCAGGAATTATTAGGGTGGCCAAGTATAACCAGTGGCTATTCAATATAGTACATGTTCGCAAGAAGAAAGGCAAAATATGAGTCTACGTCGACTACAGAGACCTCAATACTACTACTCCTAAGGACATTTACCCCATGCCGGTCACGAATATGTTGGTAGACACGGTGGGAGGCCATGAAATTTTTTCATTTATGGATGGGACAACAGGCTATCATTAGATCCTAGTGGTAGAAGAGGATAGGCACAAGACTGCTTTTCACTGTCCGGGATTCGCGGGAGTCTTTGAGTATGTGGTTATGCCTTTTGGTCTAAAGAATGCAGGGTCCACATACCAGCGAGTGATGAACCTAATCTTCCATGACATTTTGGGAAAGAAGGACCTTACCTTCTTGGATTGCCAAAGCTAACCCACCTGACGAACCAATGATGGCCGTCCTTGATCCTATAGATGTGGACTGGCGTGTTCCTTTGATATCATATCTTCAGCACCCAGACCAACCCACAGATAAGAAGATTCGCTTCCTCGGGCTTAAGTATTTCTTCAGAAATGATGAATTACGCAGGAGAAGAGAAGATGACATAGACTTCAGATGTGTCTATGGCTGAGAAGCAAAACGCCTAATGTGAGAGGCGCATGCCGGTGTGTGCGGTGCTCACCAAGCTGGCCCAAAGATGCGTTGGCTCATTAGAAGACATGGTTATTATTGGCCAAGCATCATAAATGATTGCATAGCGTTCGCGAAAGGCTGCCTGGACTAGCATGCACACTGGGCCTGTCCAGAACATTCCCAACATACCTATGCAGCCTATAATCAAGCCATAGCCCGCAAGAGGCTGGGCATTGGACTTGATCAGAATGATTCACCCCTACTCCTCTCTCTATCACAAGTTCATCATCATCGCCACTGATTTCTTTACGAAGTGGGTGGAGGCTGAGCCTTTGAAAGAGGCTTCTGGTGCTACAATCCCGCAATTTATCTTTCACAACATTGTTTGCAGGTTTGGCATCCCAGAGGTTTTGGTTTCCGACAGGGGGCAGCTTTCATGGGCGGAGAGGTTGAGAAACTCGTGAATGACTTGGGCATACAGTTCCTTCATTCAACCCCTTACTACACTCAGTATAACGACCAAGCTGAGGCCAGTAACATGATCATTATCACTCTCCTGAAGAAGATGCTCACAGAAAATCCTCGCAAGTGGCACGAGACACTCTACGAAACTCTTTGGGCTTATCGAACATCTAAACACATTCCTACAGCCACGACGCCTTATGCTCTCATGTTCGGCCATGATGTATTTTTGCCTTTGGAAATCAATGTCCATTCATTGCGACTGAAAGAACAACATCATCTTATTGGTGAAGATTACGTCCAAGCAATGTGACAGGAGCACGAAGACCTTAGCGAAAAATGCTTGGAGGCATTGGGCAGTTTAGTCAAGGAGAAACAGAGGGTAGGTCGGGCCTATGACAAGCGCACACGTGGCCGCAGCTACAAGAAGGGCGAGTTAGTTTGGAAGGTAGTCCTTCCGCTAAGATAGAAGTTGGAAGGACGCGGTAAGTGGACACCGCGATGGGAAAGGCCATTTGTTATCCACAGAGTCTTAGAGAAGGGAGCTTTCTTCCTCAAAGATTTGGATAGCAACATTCACCGGAATCTTATCAACGGTAGGTAGTTAAAGAAATACTATCCCAGTGTTTGGGAGTTTGACGATCCTCCACCTGTCCCTTCGCTAGGATAGGGGGGCATACTTAGTCTTCCTAATCTCGGGTCCTTATATTTGCAATGGTCTATCCTGGAGGCCCCACTATATTGTATTTGCCTCGCTTAGCAAGACTAGGGGGGCATACTTTGTTTTTGCGGTCCGCAACTGTTTTTGCGTTTTGCAAACATTTTGACAAATTAGTGTTAAAAATAATGTAACAAAATCCTATATCAAAGGCTTCATAATATGCATTAGAAGACTGGAAATAAAATTTTATAGTATTCATAAAGTGGCTTTGCTGCAAAAAGCAGTACAATACATTTGTGAAATTACAAAGCCAAAAGTGGCTAAAATTGTGAACATTTGAGTCTTCTGAATCTTCTTCAAGAGGAGGCAGTAAAGGAAATCAACATTGGCTTCAACCTCTCCACTCTCTTGAACCTTGGCAGCCGCTATAGTTTGTACTTGAAGTGTTGGAAGGAACACACTCAAGTTGTTAATGTTTGAAGTTCAGCGGTAGCCGAACTTTGGTTAACACTGGTCTGTCTGGCCGACAGCTACCTGGATATGATTGATGCTGCCACTACTGGTCAAGTAAAATACAAATGGCATTAAAGGGAGACCGCCTTTTCTTCTCCGATGCCTAAGTTAGTCAATGTATTTATGTTGACATAATAACAATAGGTAAGCAGTAAATGCGTAATTAATGAGGAGAGAGGAGAGAACCTTTTATAGGTGAGGATGGAGCTGATCTTCTCCATGTTTTCAATGTGGGACTGATATGTTTCAGTTCTCAGCTTCTGGAGCTTCTGATGCTACCTTGGCGCGAAGCGTGGCGGCGCGTCAGCAGTGATCTGTGGGTAAGCCGTGGGTCAGGCGATAGCCTGCTTGGCTGTGTTCCCGTAGGTCACTCCTTTGGCGGGAGTTGGTAACGCTGGCGGTAGCATGAGCGTGGCTCATTATAGCTAATTATGCTTGCAAATGCCCATGTAAGTACATAAGTTCATCCCAATCCTTCTAATAATCCATCCTTGTGGGCAAAGGATCTTGCTACGGAAGAACTTCAGAAGAGCGCGACCGCCAAGTTGCCAGTTAATCTTGGGGACAAAATGATGGTTCGATCGTTTGATCCCCAAAGGAAGGGCACCGAAGAAGAGCGGTTGATCTCAGGGGGTCTTCCACATTTCTCCTGTTTGCTCCGCGGGAGAAATTCACAAGAAGATGAGCGTCCAAGAGTGAATTCTAATACGCTCATAAATGTTCATGTTTTCTTAGCTAGTTTTCCATCTATTTGAGTCATTTACTTTATTTTTATGTTTTGTAGGTGTTATGGAGCAAAGTAGAAGAAATGAAGCTAAATCAGTAAATTTGGCTATGCAGATCAGTCAACTTCGACATGAAACTGAGAGCAGCTTAGAATGAACCAGACAGTGAACTTTACATGGTTGGAAATCCTTGGATGTCTTGTTTCTTGGACTTTTAATAGTTTGTTAATATCATTTTTCTACAAGAGTTATCGCCGATTTAGTATAGTAAGGTCGGGCAGTCAAAGAATTTGATACTTTGACGGAAATCCATAATTTGAGGCCCGAATTCCTTTTAGAAGCCCAACGACAAGTATTAACTGAATATCTCTATTTATTAGAGATAAATGACAGATTGTTATGGGTGAAAATTATTAGGAATCTTAGAGGAGAAGCTACTTGATTCCTAAAAGGAAAAGAAGTGAAAATCTCCTAACCTAAGCAATAAAAGGGGAACGTCAGTTTAGAAATTCTGCCGCACAAGAGAAAACATAGAACGACATCTTCTGCCATTATCTAGACGTGATCTCACCTCCTCTCATCTCTATTTTTCTCTTTTCAATTCTCTTGATGTATGCTTTCAGCGAATTGATGACTATGACTAGTTAAATACTTTTGTAGCTAGGGGCAGTTTTAAAGCCCCAAACAGGTTCAATTCATATTGATGACAATTCAGTTCTTGGTTTTCTATATTATCAATTGAGTGTTTGTTTCACCGTGTCTACAAGATGAATCTTTACTTGTTTGTTTAGGTGCGCAACTAAATGAATAAGTTAGGGTTTTAATGCTAGGGGTAACACTAGATTGGTATATGTCGTGTGTTCATTCCAATTGAGTAGCAAAATATTTTCTTGAATTACATGTGTACATACTAGTGAACACCTCACTAGGTTTGGCACTACAAACTGAGGCCCGTAGGGATACCCAAGTACCATGCCATGAGCCGGGTTCACAACCCACCATGATGGTGCTCATCAGGAACGACACCAGGGACACCCAGGGCCTTGGACCTGGCCAACACATTTTATCCAAGAAGACATCAGAAAGCAGAACTACCAAGAGAACCTATGTCCTACATCGAGGAGAATGGATACTCCTTTCCCATGCTCTCGTATAAGGAATCAGCCCAACCACCCTTTCTGGGGTAATAACTCCTTTATTTACTATTACTCGATTCATTTATATATTAGTATCTTACTCATGCATCGGAGGGGCATAAACTGTCCGGTACGGTTTATCCCTCTAATGTTGTGTTCCTAGTACAGGATTTAGGGGTTGAATCGGTACCCCGAGTGGTATAGCATTCTGTGTGAGGTACCCGGAGAAACCACCAAAAACAACATGTGACTCAAACCCTAGGTTTAGCAAGGCTACCAATGACAGGACCCACCCCGGATTTCACCCTGAAATCAGAAGTGGCCCTGCCGGGCCCACCTTAAAAGAAATTCTACCAAAAATTTGGTAGAACTTCCCCTAAAAATGGACTACCCAAAACATGTAGAAAAACATTTACACTTCTAAACTATCCATTCTAATACTCCTTGAGCCACCATGCTCCCCCAAATCTCAACATCTCCCATTTCACATTACACAAATCTCAACTTAATAACATTAATCCCACAAGTAATCAGAGCAATTCTAATAAAAATGGTAAACCAGGAAAACCTAATTCAAAGGAAAACGCGGACCTCAATTCCATGTACACCCGACCTCAACTAATTTCGCCTGCACACTGGGCATGTGAAACCGAAGGGCCCAGGGGAACGTACATAAAAATGTTAGCGTGAGTGGACAAAAATAATTAATTGAAAAGATAAAAGATTTTATACTTTCCCACATTTATTCCTTTAAAAACTCGATGCATGCAACAACTGTAAAACATTTGTCTTTAAAAATGAGAACCTCGTAAAAACAAGCCAGCCCCGCTGGTTAAGGGAAAATTGGACTAGCCCCGCTAGTCAAAATAACATAAAAGTAGGGGAAGAAGATAGCCATACGAATGAGCCTCCCAGGCTAAAGTAGTCCCCATATACTCCTGTTATATACCCACACGCCACTAAGTGTAGCGATTAGGATACTGGGGTTCAGCATTACTGTCACAAAGACAGTAAACAGCGCCACAAAGGCGGACGGGCTTCTGTGATCCCATCACCTCGCCACAAAGGCGGACATCGATGCTAGCATGATAAATAATCACCCAAAGTATGGCAAAAGAAATCCGAAAACAAATAAATCCATAAATACATAAGGCTTCCCCAACTCTCACAAATGAATTTCCAACGACGTGTCCCACACGCCAAGATAATCTCAAGTTCAAAAATAAATAGGAGAGAAATAATAATAAAACATAATCTCCATAAATTGAAACAAAACCAATTCCAAGATCATCATCAAGGCATTCCCAATGCCAAAAGCGAAAGTCTATAAATAAATAAGAAATATAACTCCATCGAAATCCCATTTCGAAAATCCTTTAAAAATCTCAAATCGACGAATAGAAATATAGTTAAAAAGTATAATTCCGGAAATCACTTCGGAAATAAATATTTCGTCAAATAATATTATAAGTCATAACCAACTTCGGAAACAAATTATTATCGAAAGCAATTATATGAGATAAAGCGAAATCAATCTCTGAAAATAAATCATATGCTCGAAATGTAATATGATGATTAACTAGACCATTAATTTAAGAACTAAATGCGTGCATCATTATTTAAAAACAAAAGTCCACTCATAGTACTATTCTGACGATCACGTATACGAGTTCCTTTGTCGAGCAATAGCTCGATACATCGCCCTGTACAATATTATAATTCTTGCATAACGATTCGGCAATTAAATACGATTCTAATATCTTATCCTCTTAAATCAAACTTCCAATTTCTTTTCCAATTTAACCAAAACTTCATCATTAACACCAATTCTTTAATTCAAAGTTTCTAGGGCAAAGTTGAGAGAAATCCAACGGTGGAATTCTCGAAAATCAATAACCAAACTATTGAAATTTGGAAAAATTCCGATTAATATCCAAACCTCCTCCAATTTCCACCAAACTTCACATACAAGCTCCACAACATTTATAGGATTTAATTGAGCTAAAACAGAAATTAAAAACCTACTTTACTCGCCTCCACGAGAAACCAACAGTGGCAGCGCGTGCGACAGCCACCACCTCCGGTGGCCACAAAATTTTGGCAGCAACAGCAACACAACAGACCCAACAATTTTCTCAACTACAACACATTCCAATATTACCTTAAAGCACTCGAAATTGGCCGGTGAAGAAAACCCAGAAAAACCTCAGAACCCTAGAATTTGAAATTGTCGATTCGACCTCCACACTGGAAATTGAAGTGAATGGCCTTAGGGGAAATGATCACCAGCTTGAGGCGCTCCTACTGTTCCAATTTGGTGGTCAGAAATGGCTAAATCGACGGAAAAGCTCAAACTGCCCCCGTGAGGAACCTTGCTTCGATTCGAGGTTTTCCGGCCAAATTGCCGAAATCCAAGGGCACCAGCGTTGAGAGAAGGAAGAGGCGATCACGTGGTAGCCGGTTACCCACCGGTTGATGGTCGGATGACGGTGAATCGAGGGGAAGAAGGAGAGAGGCCGACGTGGGGAAAAGAGGGAGAGTGAGAAATCGGGGCAGGGGTAGGTTTCCCGAAAATGAAAACTTACCCTATTAACTTTCTATATATATATAGAAAGTTATTGTGAATAGTAACTTTAATATTTTGGCCATAACTTTCGTATACGAACTCCGATTTAAGCGTACCACATATGCACAGACTCGGTTTAATGTCCTCTACAACTTTTGTGAAGAAAATTTTCTCAAAATTTGACCCGAACAAAAAGTCAACGTTTAGGGCCACTAAAAGTATCGAAACAAAGTAAAAAGTGAAAATAGTTGTCGTTTACTGTCCAAATGACTAGTAAACAGGTAAATTCAGGTTCGGGACGTTATAACCAACGTACTTGTGACCCTAGATTTATCCAAACCTTTTTCTTGCTTAATGATTTTGATATGTTAAACTTAGCGAGCTTGTGTCTAGGTTGCATAATCAGAAATATATAGATTAAGTGGTGAGCTTGTATTCACTTAACGAGGAACTAAGAAAGGGTAATGGGTTAATTTGAGCTTGTGAGTTAACTTCGGGTAAATTCAATTGAGAATTAGGATTCCATAACTGAGATTTGATATGCTTGAATGTGTTTGGTGGTAGAGAATGAGTCCTTAGGTTCGTTTCTGTCAATAGTTTTAAAGTTATAAAATCTGTTTGTTCTTCGTTATCTTTCTGTATTCAGTTTTACGTAAATTATTTAATATATCAAATCAACTCCGATTATTTTGAAATTTTGTATACATGTTACTAAATGTTTCCTTAGTGTTCTGTAAAATTTTCAGAAAATTCCATTTAGTATAGGTCAGTTTATTAATTTATTTTCTTTAACTGTTCAGTAGCATGGTTTAAAGTAGTTTGTGACATTTGGTTAGCAGTTTAGGAACAATCTTCAACGGGTAATGACCCTTGCTTGATCACTATATTACCAGCGATGATATTTGAGTGCAAGGTTTAAGTTGTGCATCTTTAGTCGTACCAATTTTTGGCGCCGTGTAGCCGGGGATTGTTTTTCCCTAAATAGCTAATCTATTTTGTTTGTCTTATTTTTCTGTTTTATTGGTTTACTAATTACTTTTATTTCTGTAGATACCTCTAATTGTGCATGCACACTCGAAGAAATAAGCACCTTGATCTTGTTGAGTACGATCCTGAGCTAGAATGTACACTTAGAGAGCTTCGAAGAACAGTCAAGGAGACGCGAACAATGACATCATTGCCACCACCATCCCCACCACACTTGAGTTATGGGGAAGAAGAGGAAGAGAGGCAAGAAGACATGGCCAACCATACTTTGAGGGAGTTGGCAACTCCTAATGTAGAACAACAACCATTGTGCATCACCTATCCAAATCCGAATGAGGCTGGAGGATTTGAGCTGAAGTCTGGCATGATTCACTATTTTCCCAAGTTTCATGGCTTCTCATCGGAAGATGCCAACTTGCGTCTAAAGGAGTTACCTATTGTATGTTCAGGAATGAAGCCAGCGACTGTCCATGAAGACCACGTCATGTTAAGGGCCTTCCCATTCACATTGGAGGATAAGGCTAAGGAGTGGCTTTACAATTTTCCTTCTGGATCACTCACCACATGGAATCAAGTGAAGCAAGCATTCCTTGAGCAATATTTTCCAGCTACAAAGGCTGCAAGCATAAGACAGGATATATGTGCAATTCTGCAAATGCATGGAGAGTCCTTTGGAGAATACTATGAGAGATTCATGCGCTTGGTTGCTTCATGTCCTAATCATCATATCTAGGAGCACCTTCTCATACAATATTTCTATGAAGGATTGTGTGGCACAGATCGTGTGATGCTTGATGCAGCAAGTGGGGGAGCATTCATGGACAAGACTCAAACTACTGCTAAAGCATTGTTAAAGAACATAGCTGAAAATACTCGGTAATTTGGAGGGAGAGATGAGCTATCACTTAAGAGCGTCAAAGAGGTAAGTACTAATTCTAATATTGAATTACAATTAGCTAACTTAACTAATCTTGTGAAACAGGTTGTGATAGCACCAAAGTAAGTATGTAATGTGTGCTCAATGGTGGGATATATTTCTGATATATGTCCATCATTGATGGAGCAAAGTGGTTTTGAGCAATCTAATGCGGTTGGATTTCAACGGCAACAAAGGCCAAAATATGATCCATTCTCTAATACCTATAATGCGGGGTGGCGTGATCAGCTGAATTTTAAGTGGAGCAACAATGACAATGTTTTGTAACCTCACGAAAGCAATTACAATCACCCACCTGGATTTTATCAAGCAAGACCGCAAGCATCTTATCAACAACAACAAGCTCCAAGTAAGTCTCTTGAGGATTTAGTTGCTTCTTTAGCTAACTCTCAACAATCTTTTCAACAGAAAACAGATCAGTCCATTGAGAATCTTGAACGTCAAGTTAGCCAACTAGCAAGCCTGATAGGACAACAACACCAACAAGGAAATCTTCCTAGTCAAATAGTGATCAATCCAAAAGGAGGCTTCGAGAGTGCTTGTGCTATGACATTGAGGAGTGGAAAGCAAGCATTGGAGGAGCCACAGGTGAACAAGAGGGCTAGAGAAGCTGGTGGACATGAGGAGGAGTGAACGGAAAGATCTGCCATTAGAAACGATCAATCGTCAGAAATAAGTGATCAATCTCTTGGGAACAACGAAGAGTTTCAGCCAGAAACAGTTGATTGTCAGCACAAAATCAGAACCAAAAACAGGTTCGAGAAATCAAAGGTAAATTGTAAGGTTCCAGTTTCTACTAATCTTTCATCTATCCCTTTTCCACTTAGGTTTGCCAAAACTAAGAAGGAAGAACTTGAGAAGAGCATTTTAGATACATTCCAGAAAGTTCAAGTTAACATTCCGCTCTTGGAGGCAATAAAGCAAGTGCCGAAATATGCAAAGTTCTTGAAAGAGATTTCCATTAAGAAGAAGAAGAAGTTCAAGGGCAATGAGATTGTGGCTCTCAATGAGGAAGTGTCAGTTGTGCTCCAATGGAAGCTTCCACCAAAACTTAAGGATCCTGGGAGTTTCACTATTCCATGCACTATAGGTGTAAAGAGGTTTGATTGTGCTTTGCTAGATTTAGGAGCTTCAATAAATTTAATGCCATATTTTGTGTTTCCAGCTTTTAATCTAGGTGAACTAAAGGAAACTTTAGTGATCATTGAACTTGCGGATCGTTCATGTGTTTATCCTAAGGGAGTGATTGAAGATGTGCTAGTCCATGTAGATGGACTAATCTTGGCCGCTGATTTCTTCTTTCTTGAGATGGAGGATGCACCATTGCCTACATCATTACCATTAATTTTAGGGCGACCATTCATCGCTACGGCCCACACCAACATTGATGTGTTCAAGGGGACGATGAGCATGTCGGTTTTTGGAGAAAAGGTGGAGTTTAAGGTGTTTGAGCTGATTAAACTACCTTTAGATGTGCAAGAGCGATTTTGTGATGATGAAAGTGTGAGAAAAGAAGTAAAGTTTCTTAGAACTTGGACAACTCCCAAGGTAAATGCGTGGGATCCTGAAGATTCTAGATTAAAAACAAAGTCAACTAAAGATCCTTCTCTACCAAGCAATAAGGATGGGGTGAATCAGAGCACTATTGAAACCATGGCTGCTCATAAAGCATTGCCATGCCAAGAAGGTAAGCCTAATTAAACCTTGTGAAATCATGTCCCTTTCACTAATGTAGAGGATGTTCATTTTATTGATAGGTCACCTCAAGGGGATTCTAAGCTGAGCATGAGCTTTCTCCCTACTAAAGCACCATCTACAAGCTTTTATGCTGAGCCCCCTACAAAGATAACTACAAGTGATGTTTCCCCACACCCACCTGATCAAACTAAGAGATCAATTATGAAGGACACGAAGAAATTCTTTACAAAGTCTTCAAAGGGAGGCTTATTCGGCAATGGTTGATAGTTGGACGTTCCGTCAGGCTTAGGACGTTAAACCAAGCGCTTCTTGGGAGGCAACCTAATGAATGAAGGAGGAAGATTGAGGTATTTTTCTAAGGGAGGTCTTCTTTATTCTTTTCTTCACTTTCTTTGCTTCTTGTTTTGTTCGGTTTTATGTTTTTGTGTGTGTGTGCAGGTCTCATAGTTCAGAAAGATTTAGAGGAGTCACTTTTTATCAAACAAATTTTTCTAACGCCCAGATTTCAGTCCACTTTGAACAGCTTTCGTTCACAGTTCCTTTGGAACCAACAGACGTACTATATATTGATCAAAACCCCAAATTTCTATTTTCTAATGGATTTGGCAGATCCAAATTTCAAGTTTCACAGCATCTGCAGTTTCCAGTTGAGTACAAGAGGGTTGGAACAGAAAAGCAGAAAACTAGGCATCAGGGGATACTTCCCGGGGTCCAGATGAGACACAACTTATATGCATTTGAAGCTCCGGATGTCTACTTCATTCCTACCAAAGGGTTTCTGAATATGACCCTTGTAGCTTCCAGTATTCAAGTTTTAATGGACGAAGGTCATTCTATCAGCATTTTGCCAGTTTTCTGTAATTTTTTGCTAACTTTGCTGGTCTCTAGTTTCTACATCCCTTGGAGTTGGAATGCGTACCACATATGTATGGAAATCCCTGAATATGAAATTTCATCTCCAAGTGGAACCTTTGGATTCTGGTTCTTATTGGATGAGCTATGAACCTCGAAAGTAGAGCTGCTGCAAGGTTTTAGCTTAAATCAGTTTTTGAAGAGTGATGTTTCTTATTGACTTTGAGCATTACTGGAGTATCTTTGGCATGTAGCTTACACTAGAATTTCCAGGCTTATAGCCTTGAGGTTGATATCCAAAGATCATTAGCATTGGGAGATCTACAAGAGGGAGCATTCTCTACTTTTCTTAACTACGTTTGTTTTTGTTGTGTTTTCCTCTTTCCTTCTATACTTAACTATATTGTTGCATGATTATATCTAGATCAAACATTGAGGACAATGTTTAGTTTAAGTGTGGGGGGAAGAAATTTGAACTTTTTGTTATTTTTAATTAAAAAAAAGAAAAAAAAAAGAGTCTAGTTCTTAGGTTTATTTTCTGTTGAGTCTTTAGGGTTCTTCCAAACACGTACTATGATGAGTCTGAACTTTTCGAAAATTTATTATGGTCACAAAACAATTGCAAGCATGTGTTAGATTCTTGATTTCAAGTAATTGTTAATGGATTTTTATGATTATTGTGCTTGACTTATGTGCATTGATGGTTAGGCTAGTGTGATACGTGAGAATTGATTGATGCATGCTAGGACAAGTTAAACTTAATGTTAACCCTTGTGAGCGTTTGATCCTGTATATGTGCTTTTCTTTTCTGAGTGACTTTATTAGATCATCCTATTTTCTTGATGAGGGATTGTTGATTTCACATGTCGTTTCATATTGACTATGCATATTGACCGCAGCTTTTAATGTAACTAGAGAATGCTAGAACCCATCTTTCATGCATGTCGATACTTTTTGCCAATCTGATGCTTGAACCTCTAAAGGGATATAGGCACTAGGATTTACCCCATAACCAAATTAACCTGTGTCCCTTTTATGCACATAAGTTGTGCAACCCCTTAGATAAAGGAGAAAGTCTCCGCTAAGCGATACTTCGCTAGCGGAACTTCTCACTTTCAATCTTCAGAAGAGGAAGTCTCCACTAAGTGAAAATCCACTAGCGGAACTTCTCACTTTCAATCTTCAGAGGAGGAAGTCTCCGCTAAGTGAAACTCCTGTAGCGGAACCTCTCACTTTCAATCTTCAGAGGAGGAAGTCTCCGCTAAGTGAAACGCCACAAACGGAGCTTCCCACTTTCAGTTAACAAAGGAAGAGTCCTCGCTAAGCGAAGCACCGCTAACGGAACCCCCCACTTTTAACCCTCAGGAGAGTAAATCGCCGCCAGCGTCCTCTCCCTGGGCAACACCCCATAACCACAATGACCACTACAAGGTGGTGCAGTCAAGCTTTTCTCCTTCTGAAAAGAGTAAAGGGACAAGTCAACAAACGTCTACGACGGCCCTGATCAGCCAATTGACCCCGACACTTGGGTAACAAAGATTAGGTTCGCCACCTAACACCCACTGCTCTTTGCAACCGCCCCCCCCCCCCCCCAATCAAACAATCAACCGGCCAAACGGAGGCAGATCTTAGCCGGGGAGTAGGGGACTCCCTGCAGGGCCCTGCATGGGCCCACCCAAAATGGTATAAAACGTTTTCTCAGAACAAGTCCATGATTGACAATGCACCGACGCTAATTATGCTTGGCAACACTAGTAGAAGTAACGCTTCAAAAGAGCTAGACAACTCCCCAACCAAGACAACCCTCCTTGACTGGGGTCTTGGGGGACTTGTACTTACATGAGCAATTACCTAACCATAACTAGCTATAATGAGCCATGCTCACACTACCGCAACCAGTACCAACAACTATTAAGGGTATGACCTACGGAAACACCGCCAGACAGGCTATCACCTGAGCTCCGGCTCAGCCCAATATCACTGTTGACGCGTCACCATGAGACACTCCAAGGTCACCTCGCTGAAGCATCAGGAGTTGGGAATAGAAGCACATCGAAGACAAGGAAGAGATCAGTCTGTTCCTCACCTATAAAAGGTTCACTCTTCTCTCCTCACTAACTACACATTTACTACTTACCTAACGTTATCCTGTCAACATAAATACATTGACTGACTTAGGCATCGAAGTAGAGAAGATCGCCAACCGAGGTCTCCCTCTGATGCCCAGTGTATTTTACTTGACAGGTAGCAGAAGATGTTTAGGTCTCTATAAGTAGCAACCAACGTTGTGGGCTAGCGTTAAACATGGTTCAGCTATTGCTGAATCTCAGACATTAACATTGGCGCCGTCTGTGGAAATCCTTGAGTAAAAAGGTCATCCCACCATAAATTCACCATGACTAACGGTAGCGGGGAAATCTCCGACGAGCAAGCGGACCAATCTGTCAACCCCAACCCATCAACCCCGCGGCTAACGTCAAACTAGCGTCTAACATTAACTGTGCACTCTTCAATACTCCTGTCAACCTCGGCTTTGAACCTAGGTCACCCCACAGGTTCCATGTACTCAATTGACAACGGAAACTCACCCGAGCAGCAGCCGCCAACCGCCTGGCCAGGACCTTGCTGCAAGTATGAGTTGGCACTTGTGGATCTATATAAGGCAAACAGTGAGTGCGAGCAGGAACACAAGGAAAAGGCGGAAGCTTAGAAACAAGTGGCCACGCTGATATCAAGATTTGACGAACTAAAGAAGGCGTTGGAGACAAATGCTAACCCAGCACAAAGCGAACAGTCACAGAGCACCAAGCATAGTAGCCCCAGCGGTGGAAGGTTGATACCAGCACCAATCATATAGATGCAAGTACCGCTAAACCCACCTGAGCTGGTAGGACTGGGCCCTTCTCCTCCGCCACGTTTAATGATAGAACAGGAGGCGGAATCACAACCGCGCACCAACTGCGGCTCAACCAGGGCAAGAACCCAGGGAAACCCACCGACCCCCAGGCGAGAGTTAGCGCAGCGGAACTTCCAGGCAGGACCCGCTGGCGACGCCACCACCTTAATCCTGGAAAGAATGCAACAACTGGAACAAAGACTGATCCGGGCCGAGGTAGGCGCCCTAGCGCAAATCCAAAACCCACTCTTTGGGTCAAGACCAGGACCGTTCATCGCCAGAATCTTGCAAACCGTCCGGCCAGCGCAAGCAAAAAGGCCAAAGATTGCGCAGTACAGCGGTCTCACTGATCCTTTTGTCCATATTGACACCTTCAAGAAGGTAACCAACAACAAGGGGTTTGATGACGCTACCCTCTGTCATCTGTTCAGCGAAACGCTGGATAGTGAAGTAATGAGCTGGTTCTTAGAGTGCCCACCCGGATCCATTGATTCATTTTATGCATTATCAAGCACCTTCCTATAGCGGTTCTGATACGCCTGAATTAAGTGCACAAAATTACCCTGCAAAAGACAATTACTAGTATCGAATAAGCAGGGATCGTTCAGTCTGGGGATGGAGGGTACTTTCACAAAGTACGCTAATTGAACAAGACTATAAAAAATTAAAGAAAGAAAAGAGAAAATAAAGTTGACACAAAAACTAAATGAAAGGGGGTTTAGGGTTTTGAAAAAGAAAACATTGCAATTTTTAGGGATTGTAAATCAGATGTATGGATGTTGAGAACTTCGTAATCCACCTCTAGTTATGATCAGAGAAAGACAATTTAACCTAATCTTCAATTACTAAGGCATGTGAATGAAACCAATCAAGAACTTTAGGATCGCCGCTAAAGCCTTATTTTTCCCAAAATTACTTAGAACCGTGAACGCACTGCATCCTAAGCTTGCTTATATGCAATCAAGGTGTAGAACGCTACCCTATCAAATTAACTCATTAAGTACACGTACATAAACACATTAAGCTCTTTGGAAAGATTGATTTTAGAGTACAAAACTAGTGAGGAATGCCATCCTAGCATGCATTCTATTTGTTTGATTTCATCTAACATGTAGGCTTTACTACTTAAGTGTGTTAAGATCGTGAACACACTGCACCTTAAAACTAGCTCCAATTACATGCTCATATTTTAGGTGATCAATCTAAGACATAAACATATAAAAGATTTTATAAAACAAAACCAAACAAAGCATTCACAAAACCTTGTAATCGAAAAAGAGATTCAGAAGCTAAAAATCCATCACATAACTAGGATTTCATACTAGTTCTCAACAAAGAAAATTACTCGCTCATATTTTGGAAATCCAAAAATATATACATATTGAATTCGAAAAGTACATAAGGAATAAGCCATAGAGGGTAGTAAACATCACGATCTCACTTTGAATATTCTCCAAGAAAGCTTGAGGCTTCTTCAAAGCAAGAGCACGATAGGATGATGGAAGATGATCTGATGGAAGATGGAGTCTACGACTTCTTCTTGGAGTAGGGATTTCATGAGTTATGATGAGGGGAGATTATGGAGTTGTGATCTCTGATTTAGGGCAGTAGATGGTGTGTATATATGGTTCTGAAAAACATGGAAGGCGGACCATTATATAGGAGTTACAAGTACAAGGGCACTCTTGCAGTTAAGTTGAGTTTTTTACTTCTCTAATGTGAACTCCTCTTCTAGGGCTGAATTCTTTGACTTCTACATCCTTCATAGCTTATATAGAATATTTACAACTCAGTAACAACTCAGCAAAGAGTCCCCAAGAAGCCTCAAAACAATCTGCCAAGAGATACAAAGAATCTGCCTCACTTAGGATAGCCTTTTTAGCCCCTCTTTTAGCTAGCTTCCATCTCAGATTTGAAAGTGATTTTCAGGCAGCTAAAATCCTTGATGTTGACCTTCAAAAGTATGCAAAAATATTCTAAAACTCCTCTCAACTCATTGCCCAAAAACGGCCTTGAAAAGTCTTCAAAATAAAGTCTGTCAGAAATTTCCAGATTTCCTTATTTTTTGGGTCAAATTTATGGGCATGTAGAACGACTTTGTTGCAATATTTATGAATGGTTATCAAGCCTAAAATTCCGTATGGCATCATTTATTGATGTCCAAACAATAATCTTCCAAAGGACTGTCCAGTAAAGTCTCCAAAAAAGGGCTCAAATATGCATCGCAGATAAGACTGAAGGAGGAAAGCTGCTCGAGATGGCTACTTTGTGTAAATTTTCTGACTTCATCCTTAATTCTTCTGACCACTTTCTTTGTCTCTATTATAGTGAAACATCTGATTTTCAATTGTAGTTAAGATTTGATGCCAAAGTACACTCGAAATATCTTCAAAATGTGGCCCAAAAACAGAAGAAAATAAGGCAGTTTCCAGTTTTCGTATTTTGCTTCTCGGTAACTGTTTTGTACGAATTTTTCCACAAACTTTCCTTCTTGTTTCTGACCACTTAAATGGTTGTCTTTCATATTTTCCATCACTATTATATATCTCAGCCTTAAGTTGGCTCAATTGAGGTCCTATATCTCCACGGTTGCTCCACAAACCTCCTAAGAAATTAACAAAGTTAGTTTGATCTTGTTAACGAAATAACTAAGCAAAAGTGTAAAGGGTTAAACTATATTATTTTGGGACACACTCTAGTCGATTTTTGTAATCAGGGGTTTAGGCTCAATGTCCCCCCCTTGTATTCAACAGTTTCATTAATCAAGGCTTGAGGGCAGGTCCACCAGCCCTTCATTCAAAAAAAAAAAAAAAAAAAAAAAAAAAACTAAATTTGTCGCATTTTATGCTCCGATCAAATTCCCCCACACTTGGCTTTTGCTAGTCCCTTAGCAAAATCAACACTGACAAGACTCCATAAAAATGAAACAAGAGACTCTAGACTCAAAACAAACTAGCCTTTCAACATTGTTGTCTCAGAAATCTCTTACTTTTATGGGATCAAGTTAGACACAAAATCAAGAATCAATCCAAAATCATTCTAAGGCTAATAAAGATCAATGACTAAACATATACACAAGTAGGACTTGGGGGCTACAATAGTGAGGTCAATGGCGCTATGCATGCTTTAGACAAGTTATGATTGAAATCCTCACAAGGTATCCACTCTTTCTTCTCTCAGATTCAAGGGTCATGCTTAAAAGCTTTCATTCACTCAAGTATATGTGAGAGATAATATATCAAAACAAACAAACAAATAACTCACATATAGAAAAGAAGGCTTCAAAAAATATGAATATATTTTTAAAGATCTCATGAAGAATATCAATGCATGCACAAATAGACACAAACCATATGCTCGACTCTTGTGACTAATCTTCACAGATCAAAAGCGTCCCATCTCAAGGATCAAAGAGGTCTTAATTAGGTTGTAATGGGGCCAAGGCTTAAGGCTTAAAGAAATGAAAGAATAAGAAAACAACAAAGTGTCCTAAAAACCTAGTAGAGCCTTATGTTGATGAAGAGATACTTCCTTTCTTTTAGTCACCAAGGCATCTTGCAATGTTGAACTTTTTGTGTGTCTTTATTGAGGGCCGGATATCATTATTTTGGGCACATGCTTCATTCTAACCTCTTTTGAACACTTGTGAAATAGGACAAAGACCAAATTTATCGTACTTTGGCCTTCCCTTCAAAACAAACTCCTTATCCACTGTACTTACATGAGCATTTGGCTAAGCATAATTAGCTACAATGAGAAATGCTCATACAACCACCAGCGACACCAACGGGTATCGAGGGTATGACTTGCGGAAACACAGCCAAGCAGGCTATCACCTGAGCTCCGGCCCGTCCCGAGATCACCGCTGATGACCTGCCACATGCCGCGCCAAGATCACCGCTGATGACCTGCCACATGCCGCGCCAAGATCACCCCGCTGAAGCATCAGAATCTGAGAACTGAAGCATATCAGTCCCGCATTGAAAACAAGGAAGAGATCAGTCTCTTCCCTACCTATAAAGGTCCACTCCTCTCTCCTCATTAATTACGCATTTACTACTTACCCAATGTTATTCTGTCAACACAAATACATTGACTGACTTAGGCATCGGAGAAGAGAAGACCGCCAACTGCGGTCTCCCTCTGACGCCCCTTTGTATTTTATTTAACAGATAGCGGAAGCAACAAGAATATCACAAGTAGCGGTTCGCCCCTCGAATCAGTGTTAACCTAGATTCGGCTACCGCTGAAGCTTAGACATTAAAATTGGCACCATCTGTGGGAATCCTTGAGCAAAAGGTCATCCCACCATAATAATCACCACGATTAACGGTAGCGGGGGAATTGCCGAGGGGCAAGGTGACCAGTCCGTCAATCCCCAAACCACCAACCCCGCGATTAACATTAACCACGCCTTATTCAACACTCTGATCAATCCCAGCATGGAACCCCAGGACACTCCCCAAATCCAACAACGGAGGCTCATCCGGGAAGTAGTTGCACCCGCTGGGCTAGGACCTCGCCACTATGTATGAGCTAGCATTGGCAAACCCCCACAAGGAAAACAGGAAGCACGAACAAGAGCTCAAGGAAAAGGCCGAAGCCCGTAAGCAAGTAGCCACGCTGATGTCAAAATTCCATGAGTTAAAGAGGGCGCTGGAAGCAAACGCTAACCCAACGAAGAGCGAACAATCACAGAGTACCAGACGTAGTCGACCCAATGGCAGAAGACTAATACCCGCACCAGTCATGCAGATGCAGGTGCCGCTGAACCCATCTGAGCTGCTGGGAATGGGTCATCCACCCCCACCATGACTGATGATGGAACAAGAAGCGGAATCACAACCACACACCAACGGCTCCACAACCAGGGCAAGAACCGAGGGCAATCCGCCTGCACCCCGGTGGGAGTTAGCTCAGCGGAACCTCCAGGCAGGACCCACCCTGTTGGATAGTGAGGCAATGAGCTGGTTCTTTGAGGGCTCACCGAGATCCATCGACTCATTCCATGCACTCTCAAACGCTTTCCTATCGGGGTTCATCTTGTTGGCTGTCGGACATCACAATACAAGCCAATTGTTCAACGTCAAGCAGGGCATAGAAGAAACTTTGAAGGCATTTGTCACTAGGTGGAGAGCGGCAGCATCTCGGTGCCGCGATCTTGATAAAACAATGGCATTGGCAGCCTTTAAACAAGGACTCCTAAAAGGACCATTTCTTTATCATCTTAACTACAATCATCTAAACGCCGTGTAGACCAAGTCATGAGCGAGGCTGTCCTCCACGCGCAGGCAGAATTCATCACATACGGAGAAACCCCACCACCTCTACCAATGCTTGCAAAGTCCACTCAGCCCTCCTCCAGCCAGCAGGAGATTGCTAACAAAACTCCTGCCGCATCGCTGACTGACAAAAAGAGAGAGTGGCAGAAAAATAACTACCAAAGCAAACTGCAAAAGGATCAACCTTACCACAACAAGAGCAATCGCTTATCTCACGGGGATAACCGTCACAAGCAGGAGGATTCTTCTCAGTGGTATGCAGTGTTCACGGTCCTCACGGCCTCGTATGAAGAGATATACGACCAATGTAAGGACCAAATCCCACCACCACCACCAAGAAAGTACCAAGAGTGGGCAAATCAAGGAACATCGACAAGTGGTGCAAATACCACGAGGACAGCGGTCACAACACCAACAATTGCAACGCTCTTAAAACGGCGATCGAGACTTTGTATCATGATGGCAAGTTGGAACAATTCAAGGTGCGCGAGCCACCGCCAGTGGTCGCCAATATCGAGCCCATGCGCCTCATCAATACCATTGATGGTGGCGTTCCTATCAACAATATGTCTCATAGGGCTAGGAAGTGATATGCACGTGCCAACCACCCCAAAGAAGTTAGCAACATCCGCTACGAGAGATCCGCTAAGCTACCAAAAGCTAGATGGGAACCCATAACCTTATCCGAAGAAGAAGAGTACGGAGTACATCTCCCCTACGACGATCCATTCCTCATCGACGCCATGCTCAATAAATGGTCCGTGGGAAGGGTCCTCATTGACAACTGGTCCGCTGCTCAGCTTCTCCAGCGGAATAGAAAACTACTCCAGGATCACGAGCCGCTACTCAGCTTCTCCGGCTACATTACACAACCACTGGGTTCTGACTACATGCGCCTAGCTATAGGCGCTAGCCCATGCACATCAGAGATCCATACAGAAATTATTGTTGTCAATTGCTTCAGTTCCTATAATGCCATCATTATAACACCCCAAGCTACACCTCACCAGCCTAAGCTCGTTACAGTGCCGCGAGTCCCTAAAACATAAACCAAAAACTCGATTTACATCCTAGAGAACCGCTAGGCATTTTTTTCAAAAACATTTTGAAAAACACAGCGGAAACTACAAGTACTTTTGAGGTGAAAATCTTTAAATTACTAGAATTTATTTCGTTCGTTCGGAACTTGAAATGAATGTACACACGAAAGTACGAACTTCAAGAAACAAGAGTCCGATCGAATTAGACACAAAGCGAATTATCAACAAATTTCAAAATACATAATTCAAGGAAAGGAATTCAGAACAAAATCTAGACGATAGTTTACCGAACTTGTTCCGCACACCCAGCTCCGTCCGCTATTATCCCGTCCCCAGTGCACAGAACCTGCAACCACACTGTTGTAGGGGTGTGCTTTCGTCCTCGCTGCTCAACAGAAACTCTACCTCAACTATATTGAAACCAATATATAAATCTTTGGGGCCCCAGTATGAAAACATGCTTTAACCAAATATTTCAGTGAACGAAAAAACTTTTTAATAATACTTTCTGACTCAAAAATCGATGCAAGATACTTAAATAAACACCCGCGTTGAATCTTACCTGATGGCCGGTCCCATAGACCCACTACACGACCTTACCTCAATTAATTTATCAACCAGGTAAGCATAGCGAGAGCGTCTGCTACCTAGCTACACACAAGGAATCAGGTCATCATTGCGATCCCTCACTATCCGACCGGTGTAGCTAACCCTCCGGAGGTTTAGGGAATCGAACCCAAGGAAGTCAGTGCCCCTTTCGCTCTCAAGCCATCACATTTCTCATGATTTGGTTAGTATGCATTGCATTTTAACATAACCAAACCATACCACCAAACATGCATCATTTTAACGATATATATAAGAAAACAACTAACCGAGGGGAGTCCTGAATCCCTACCTAGATTCCGATGCTTTCTCTCACGTATTCCGAGAGTCGCGAACCTTCCTTTCCTTGGGTAACTGGTGTCCTAAGTTCTGACATTTCGATCGTTAATAATTTATTGAACAAATATATGAATTTAATGTTTTTCAACTTGAAAACTGATGCATGATGCTTAAACCGGAATTTCATGGTAAAGAAATTTCTAAAATCTCCCCACGTAACCGGAAATCAAGACTCTAGACGAACTCGTCGGATCGTGTACTTTATTATCCAACTCCTAGATTGAGGATTTCACTTTATGAAATTTTCTGAAAATTTCCTCGAGCATCTTGACATTTATCGAGATCGTTGAATAATTTCATGTATGATCTCCATTAAGCTTGATGCATTTTTCCGGGGCTCACAATCATCGGCAGCCCGGCACTTAACAAGCTGAAATGCTTCATTGTCGGGTATACACTTCCCATGAAGTTCCCCACACCCAACGGCACGGGCTGTGCGAAAAGAAGCCAACAGCTAGCATGAGAGTGCTACTCAACAACTGTGGTACGATCTACATGTCACCATGAGATCCTAACGGTGGGAAATCATGTACCGCTGACGGACGCAATTGAAGACCCTAGAGACGGCGAGGAGAAGTATGTAAAAAAGGAACAAGTCAACCCGGAAACATCCCTACAGGTCGTCAGTATCTCGGATGAGCACCCTGAGCGGGCGGTCCTCATCGGCGCTCAGCTCGCCCTCGAGATAGCGGCGGAACTCACACATATTCTACGAGAGAATGCCGCCGTCTTTGCATGGTCCTACACTGACATGCCAGGCATCTCCCCTGAAATAATCACACACAAGTTAAGCATCAAACCATCTTTCTATCCAATAAAGCAGAAGAGAAGGGTCTTTGACGAAGAAAGATATTGTGCAATAGGGGAGGAGGTTGCAAAGCTACAAGGCATTGGGGTCATCCGCCAAGTCAATTATCCCCAATGGATTTCTAACTTGGTCATGGTCAAAAAGCCTAGCAGCAAATGGCGGATATGTGTAGATTTCAAAGGTCTTAACAAGGCATGCCCTAACGATAGTTTTCCATTACCCCGCATTGACCAGCTGGTCAATGCAACAGAGGGACACGAATTACTCAGCATGATGGACGCTTTCTCCGGATACAACCAAATCAAGATGCACCCCGGCGACCAGGAATGCACCACCTTCACAACCGACAAGGGCTTATATTGCTACAATGTCATGCCTTTCGGATTGAAGAACGTAGCAACATACCAGCGGTTGATGAATGCCATGTTCGAGGAGCACCTTCGCAAAATAATAGTGGTCTACGTGGACAACATGCTAGTCAAGAGCATCAAGGTCAGCAGGCACGTGGCAAACCTCCGAATCATATTCGCCTTCTTTTAGCCTATGGCATGTGCCTCAACCCCAAGAAATGTTTTTTCAGTGTCACCGCTAGCAAGTTTTTGGGCTACATCGTTAGCGAACGAGGCATAAAGGCTAACCCGGACAAGGTACAAGCCATTCTCAAAATGAAATCCCCGGTGTGGAAGGTGTATGTTCAGAGCCCCCAAGGCAAACTAACCGCCCTTTCTCATTTCATCTCCAGGCTCTGATTCACACGCGATTTACATGTGTTTCTAGCCCTAATTCCCTTGAAATTAGTGAATACTCAAGCATTATTTCGTAATATTACTTTGTTTTCTTCATTTGCAGGAAATTATGGTCAAGAGAGGGAAAAGATGAAACCAAGAGTGAATTTGAGCAAAAAGTCAACTTCTGACTATAGGACAAAAAGTCAATTAGTTTACCATATGGTCAACCAAGTCAACTTGGCCCAATAGCAAGAAGTCCGAGGCCCAAGACCAAAGAAGTACACAAGTGAAGACTCAAGCCCATTTGTATTACATCTTTGTATTTAAATTTCAAATTCAAAATTGATGTAATGACAATAATAATTAGTAGACCACACACTTCACACACATCACACATGTGGATGGAGATATTTATTTGTGTTCACACTAGGCACACACTCACTTACACTTTTGCCCTCCTATTTTGTTTATATTTTCTAAAATATTTTCTAAACTTCTAATTTTCTACATTTTTATGAGGTTGTTTTAGTCTTTTCATTTTACCATTTTCTACTTGTTTTTGAGCCGTTAGATCTAGGTTACAAGTCTAATCTTGACCCTTGAACCCAAGGAAGTATTTAAGCACCTTTGCACACACATTTTACAGACTTGAGACCCATTTTTCTACACCCTAGGCCTTTTGGCCGAATTTGGGACTTCTCTCCCTTCTCACCTCTTCTTCTCTTCTTCATCCCCCATTCTTCACATGTAGGCTTGCACAAGGAGGAGGCACACACATTTCCGGTATCTAGGCCACCATCTCTACACCATGGCTTCATAAGGGTAGCAAGAGAAGCCATGAAGTTATGGCAATAGCTCGTGACAAGCTTTGCCTTAAATTTCATGGATTTCTCCTCTCTTTCCCTCTTCTTTCTCTCTCTTATTTCTTGCTTATGGTGTTGTTTGATGTGTATTGATATATACTTGTGTGTGACCTCTCATGATTTTAGGGTTTTGAAACCCAATTTTAGTTTTATATGGTTTTGTTGAGGAATTAATAAAATTAATGTTTATTCATATGATTTGTGTACTCTTGCTTTAATTTATTCACTCTAGATGTATGGTTTAGGTTTTCCCCTCCTTAATCTATGTTTGGTGTGTTGGAATTTGAATATTAAATTGGAGAATTTATATTTCAATTTAAATTATGGCATGAGTATGGTGGAATTTGCCCATTGCATATCTCTATTTCCATTTGGATTTCTTAGATTGTGGTCCTCCAATCACTCAATTTTGAGTATTATTGCCCTTGATTGTCAGAATAGTATTCGGAATTGTTGGGTAGGGTAATTGTTATCACAAGTATTCTTTTCGACCTTATTATTTGTGGTGATGGTTGCTAGAGTGTGTTACAATCGATTGTTGAAACATAAAACATTTAGTTTTGAGCACTTATGGCCCTAACAAGGCATAAGGTTTGAGACTAGTATAGGGTCGCCAAAAACTAAGTATTCTTTCTTCTTCTTGTTTTTGCTTAGGGTTTGACTACTATTTTATGACAATCAATTTAGCTTTCTTTTCGACCTCTTAATGCTAAATGGAAATCCGACAAAACATTTGAAGCATCATTTGAACTAATCATCATCATTCCATGTGATTTTAGATTTGTGTGGAGAACCATCAATTCCATGGTGACCCTTGATGCGATGCAACCCATCCTTCTATCTATCTTATTTTTATGTCGTAATTAGTTAGTTTATTTATCATTTATGATAATCCAAAAACATTGTGACTTTCCCACTACCATTCATTTGTAAATCCATGTGGGCGTGAACATTACAAGCACTTTTGTGTGTTTCACGGCCCTATCTAGGCCTTGCTTGGTGCAAGGCCGTCTATGTGACTTTGTGTGATGCAAAGTCATGCTTGAATGAGGCTCAGTGCCTTGTTTAGCATTTTTTCTATTTTTATTTGTTTGTGAAAGTGATTTTTGGTGACCTAGAACCATAGGATTCTTAGCTAGCTCGTAATCCCAGAGGTACGATAAACCGGGACGTAAATACTTCCCATCTTTGATGACCGTGTTGATTGTTACGCGATAGGCGAATGATAAATGCTCAGATCAGGCTCACCGACAGATGTCTCCCATTCTTCAAAGCCATGAAGAGGACCCATAAGAAAGAAATTGACTGGACCCCGGACTGTGAGGCAGCGTTCCAGAGTTTGAAGGAATATTTAGCGGCAATCCCACTTCTCTCCATTCCCGTACAGGGTGAGATACTCTACATATATATAGTGGTATCACCATCAGTGGTAAGCTGCGCTATAGTACGAAGGGAGGGATAAGATGAACTTCCGGTATTCTACGCCAACAAAGGTATGAAAGGCGCTGAAACAAGATATACCCCCCTAAAACATCTCGCTCTCGCCCTCATCGTCTCCGCCAATACTTCCAAGCCCATACAATCCATGTCCTGACAAATCAACCACTCAAGCAGGTAATGTCGAACCCTGAACACTTCGGCCGCCTCAGCAAATGGGCCATCGAGCTTAGCGAGTTTGACATCGAATACAAGCCACAAACAGCTATGAAACGCTAGGTGGTAGCCGACTTCATTGATGAGCTCATTGAACATCAAGATGAGGCCATCTTAAGCCCAGAAGAAGGTGACACGGCCTTGACAACCGTTGAGCCACCAACACCCACACAGTAGTCAGAATGGAACCTCCGTGTGGACAGCTTGGCCTGCGCCAAGGCCTATGGCGCAGGAGTTATCTTAACAGGGCCAGGGGGACTGAACGTGGAGTACGCACTGAAGTTCAACTTCACAACCTCAAACAACATGGCAGAGTATGAGGCACTCATTGCAGGCTTGCTCCTTGCCATCAACTCAGGCGCTGAAAGTGTCAACATATTCAGCGAGTCCCAACTGGTAGTGAACCAAGTCAACGACAGTTTCCAGGCCAAGGACAAACAGTTAGCGGCGTATTTAAGCTACGTAAAAACTCTGCTCAGGAAATTCAAGTTCCACACCATCACACAAATCCCCATAGAAAAGAACACTAAAGCAGACTCTCTGGTATGGTTGGCAACCGTTCAACCACACCAAAGTCCAGCTGACACAAGGATGGAATGCCTTGACAGGCCAAGCATCACCAAAACCCTAGTGGAAATATTCAACATCGAGGTAAACCCCAACTGGATGGATTAAATAATTGAACACAAGCACAATGGAACGCTGCCAACTAACAAGGTCGAAGAGCGGCAACTTAAGCGGAGGGCAATCCGCTATAACATACAGAATGGCAAGCTTTACCGCCAGGGGTTCACCCATCCCAACCTCTGTTGCCTGACCCTAAAAGAGGGAAAGGTCATTCTCCCAATGATACACACAGGGGAATGTGGAAATCACTCAGGTGCCAGATCTCTGGCAAATAGCACCATGCGGCAAGGGTACTTTTGGCCCACGCTCGGCGATGACGCTAGAGAAGTCTCCAAGTTTTTCCACAAGTGTCAGCAATATGCTAACCTCTCCCACCCCCCGGCAGAACCTCTCTCCATAATCATCAGCCCATGGATTCACTCCACGTGGTCGACCTAGTTGGCAAGTTACCAACCGCTAGGGGACAGTTCAAGTACATCATTGTCGCCATTGATTATAACAGCAAGTGGATAGAAGTAGAACCACTTACGGCAATCACTACTGCCAAGGTAACCCACTTCCTCTGGAAGAACATTTATTTCCTATACGGCGTCCCCCATACTATCATCACAGACAACGGAGCGCAGTTCAACAATGAGGAGATCATATCTTTCACATCTAATCTGGGAACCAAGATGCGCTTTACATCTGTAGCTCACCCTTAAACCAGATAATAAAAAAACTACTCAAAAAGAAACTCGATGACGCCAAGGGCTTATAGGCAGAAAAACTCTCGGAGGTTCGATGGCCATCAGAACAACCCCAACATCCGCTAACGGTGAAATACCGTTTTGCATGATGTTTTGAACCGAGGCAGTCTTACCCATCGAGGTCACCTAACCGACCGCTAGGCTCGAAAGCTACTGCTCCGAAACCAACGCTGAAGGCCTCAACCTCGACAAGGATCTCCTTGAGGAAAAATGCCACAGGGCCCACTTACACAATCTGCAAAACAAGCAGCGGGTAAAGCGTTTCTACAACACTAGAGTCAAAGCCCAGAACCTCTAACTTAGAGACTAGGTAATGAAGGAAGTCATTCCACCGCCAACAACTCTTCGTTCCACTTGGGAAGGACCATACCAAATTGTAGAAGTCATCAGCCTCGACACTTTCTACTTAAGGGACAAGGATGGCGTCACAACGACCCACCCTTGGAATACCGAGCACCTCCAGTATTACTACAAGTAATTGTACTGCTATCCCTAGAGCATCTTGACTAAGCTAAATTTTTGTACAATATTTAGCTAAGGGAAGCTACGTACCCAATGGGTACTCTCCCTCTTTTGTAACCGCTGATCACTCAGCTATCAATGAAACGAGGAATTATTCAAACCATTGTTCTCCATAGCACAAAAGTTAACTGGCAACGCCAACAACGTTCAGCGGACCACGTCCGCTACATCGTGCACCTAGAACAATTTTAAGTCCCTTAATGTTTCATTGATAAACAAAAGCACAAGTCAAATCCCTAGCGGTATACTAACGCTCAAACAACACAAGTATTTTGTCAACAGAAATCCCATACTTAGAAAAAATCCAATCAAGAAAATGATATTACATCATTAAAAGCTCATTGTTCCATTACAAGTCATAAAAAGCCTCAGCGGCGATATATATATATATATATATATATAAACCCTAAGTCTCCTCAGACTCTCCTTATGGGGCTGCAACGCGGTTACCATCCACTTGCGTCGGTTGTACCACCGAGCTGCTCGTCAGATTCGAACCAGGGGCGGTGGGGCTAGGAGTGATCATTGTCCCGTCATCACGAGTATTGGCCGCCATGAAACAGGCGTGGGAGGCATCAGAGACCTTGGGCACCGGCGACATTGGGCTCCTTCGCTTGTCCGCTGGATGGACTCACCGCTACAGGACCGCAGGCTTCGGGATGTGAGGAATTGGGACCACCTTCGTCGGTCAGCGGTTGAGGCTGATCCACTTCCATTCGAGCCGCCTTCTCCCAGTCAATCACACCTTTAGCGTTCAACTTGTTGAAGTTGGCGGTAGCACCGGCTATGCCAACCTTCGTTAGCTCCTCCTTATATTCCCTGGACTGCTTGAAAGCTTCGACAACAGCGGCGGCCAACTTTTCCTTCTCTGCCTCCCAACCCTCGACCAGTCGTTCTGAGCCAACAACGGCCTCCCGCTGCACATTATCCAACCTCTTCGTCTTAGCTGCCAACTGCTCGCCGACGCGAGCAACCTCTTCCTGTAGCTTTGCCACCTCGGCGTTGTGTTGCACGTCCCGATCGACGGTAACCTCCAGCTTGCCCCGCCCATCCACCAAATCAACTTCCGCTTTGGAGAGTTTTTGCTCACACTCCTTTAGCCTCTTCTTCACGTCCGCCAACTCCTCGCACAAGTTCTCGACCTCACCGCGCCGCTGTGCCTCCACTGGGGATGGTTTGGAAACCTCCAGGAATAACTCATTCAGCCCAACAGCAAGATGGCTGAAGGCCGTGCTGAACGGTGACTGTTGCAGCGAAGTGTCCCGCACGGTGCCATCCGTGCTGCCGAATCCCAGCCGCTTACAACTGCTAAAAAGCAGCTCCCGCTCACTGTTAGTGAGGAACTCGGCATAGGAGGCGAAGGAGTGAAGACCGCTGGATGTCACCTTCCCGCAGGCGTCAGTAACAACAACATTCCCATCCTTCCGCGCCTTTTTTAGTTCTAGGGCTGGGAGATCGGCATATTGTCCACCGCATCATCGTCACCCTCGTCATCATTTTTCCGCCTCTTCCTCTAAAGAGAGGCACCAGGGGCAGAAGCAGCGGCAACTTCCCTTACTGAGGTAATCGGCTCAAGACCTGGATGGTAACAGCCTCACCACCGCCAGGATCTTTACGTGGTGCGGTTTTTCCGTCTACACTACGCAGTGCGCTCCGGCGGCCCTCTCAGCGACCTTTTCTTGTAACCGAACTTTCAACCACGGGGCGTTCTGCTCGGGAGGAGATTAGACAAGCAGCGTTTTCCCCCTCGACAGGGAGATGAGAGTGGTAAGGTATCCCCAGGACTACCTCTTGCTCGGACGGTCAGACCTCCTTAGTCTTGTGGTCGACGGTGGTCTTCTTTGGCTTCAGGGCCACCGCGAACATACCCTCTAGGTAGTTGTCAAGATCGGCATTGTCCATAGCTTTGTCGAAGGACGCTCGACTCATTTTATTTCCTGGAACAAGATCTACAAGGCTAGCATCATGTTAAATCAACAAGGCCATAACGACACAGAAAAAAAAAATTAAGCAAAGTACAAAAACTACAAGGTATGCTCAGCGATAACTACCTGGAATCCGTGTCAAGTTCAACGATGCTAGCAGCTCCCACCTGGTCAGTAGCCCCAGCTCGAGTAGGTTGCGATTATTCCAGCAGCCCTTGATTCTTGCCATGAGGCACACTTCCTCCAGCGTTAACACAAAACGCAACCCCGCTACACACACCAACAAGACAGGAACGATCTGTTTCAAAGCTAGAGGAGTTAAAGCAACGTAAAAAAAAAAAAACAAACAAACAAAAGAGGGAAAATAAGAAAACAACGGCAACCTCAGATAGGTTGAAACTTTGACTTAATCCTATGGGTTGGTCCCTCTATATTCAGGCCCGCGTTATACTCCCAACCCTTGGTCGCGACGCAATAGGTTGCCCGCCAGAAGGACATGGAGTCCTGAGGATTCGCGACTCAATAGGTTGCCCGCCTCGGTATGCCGAATCAAGTTCACTTGGCCGCTACACCCATTCCTCCGCACGTACACTAACTCATAGAAGTGTAGAACCTCGGCCACGGTCGGACCTTCACAACCGGACATCCTCCACAGCTCGTTCAACCCCATCAGAAGCTTCCACATATTTGGACAGATTTGCCCAAAGCGAGGCCGAATTCGCATAGAAGTATTTGGAGGTTCGGCAACAGTGGAAACTGAACCCCCTAGCGAAACTTCACCCCTTGTACGGCCTCGTACCCCGCTGGCAGAGACTACGCTGGCTCGTTTCTCAGCGGCACCCTTAGCTTCGCCACCCCTGGAAGCTTAACCACTCGCTTATCCTATTGATCGTCACTTGGGATATCGGGCCTATCGCTTCGTCTACCGGCGTCCTATCCGACAACTTCCACGTCGACACAATAGTGTTTTCATTAGTGAGGTAACCACCCTCCCCATGCGAACTGCTGGCTGTACCATGACTGGCCAACTGCTCCTCTCGCTGTTGGCTGGCAGCGGTGTCCTCCCCGGCCGAGGCAGCGGTCTCAGTTCGTCCCCCACCGCTTTGCACATCTCCAGCCATTATCGGGTATATCGTTTGCAGCGGTTCGATGTCTAACGGATAGGACAGTGAGGTTCCTGCAGGGGAAGACGAACACAACAAGTCAATAAAAACAAAACCGCTGAGCAACACGTCAGACCCAAAATCCTCACTGCTCGAGATCTCTATGACTTTAGCCATCACAAACACCCTAAAACTCAAATTAGTTAGTCCCAAATGGGAGCTTTCCTCCCTTTGGATTTAGAACAGTTTGACTTGGGAGCTTTCCTTGCTCATGGAACCTATCATTTGACCCATTTGCTTCTTTAACTCCTCAACATCCTTGCTCATGGTGTTCATCTGGATCGAATTATGTTGTTGAGTCTGCAATAAAGATTGAGTAGAAGTAGTCAAAGTTTTAATAATCTCATCATAGTAGCACTATTAGAATTATGAGAATTATTAAAAGGAGCAGAGTTAGGAAAAGAGGCTTCTGATAAAAGCTTGCTGGTCCACGGTTGAAGTTCTGAGCTTGAGGAGGTCCTTGCCCATTGTCATTATTCCTCCACCTAAAGTTAGGATGATCCCTAAGTCCAGCATTATAGGTGTTGGAGAATGGATCGTATTTTTGTCCTCCTTGAAAGCCTATAGCATTGGTTTGCTCCCATTCTTCACCTCCCATGAGTTGTGGGCATTGATCAGTTGCGTGTCCTTGCATGAAGCATACTCCACACGCCATGGCCATTCCTTGTCCCTTTGTTGTTAAGACCTGAGACACAAGTGAAGTAAGCTTATTAATTTTATCTTCAGGATGACTATTAGTACTTACTTCATTAACTCTTGTACGTGTGGAGCTCAAGCCATCATATTGTTGAATAGTGAGGGCTCTATTCTCAAGCAATTCCTTAGTAGCTGTAGGTGACCTATCTATGAATGATCCTCCACTAGCTGCATCAAGCATTTGTCTCTCATGAGGCATGAGACCTTCATAAAAGTGCTTTATACCTTTCATAATACGCATGGAATGACTCATCATGTGCTTGTTGAATTCATGTGATCTTCTTCCTAAGCACTGTCACACGCGAGGCAGGGAAATACTTGTCCAAAAATGCCCTAGTCAACGCCTCCCAAATGTTGATGTGTCCAGAAGGCAGCTCATATAACCAATCTTTTGCTCGATCCATAAGTGAGAAAGGGAATGCCTTGAGCTTCAAAATCTGTAAATCTGCTTCCTTGGGGCACATGCTTACAAAAACCAACTGAAACTCCTTCAAATGTTTGTTAGGATCTTCACTAGAGAGACCAGGGAACGTTGGAAGCCTATGGAGAAGACTTGATTTTAATTCAAACTCAGCTTCCTTTCCCTCTGCAACTGCAGGATAGGTGATGCATGTTGGGATGGTGTTTCCTGCACTAGAGGATTAGAGTTGCCTTATACTTGCCATTGGTTCTCACTCTTCTTCCTCAAAACGTTGAGGTGAAGTTGGTGGTGGAATTTCTATTTCAACGTCTTCAAGTTCCTTGGTGATGTCTTGGGTTTGTACTTGTTCCGTTTGCCCATGTTCGTTCTTCCTTAATTTCAAGCTCTTCTCTAGCTCGTGATCAAGAGTTATTAAGGCACCTTGAGGGTTGTTTCATATATGCATACAAAGTTCCTTCAATGGGAAGAGATAAGATGAAGTTAGTAAGAAGTAATGGAATGAAACACAAGTGTAATAAGACAATGAATTTCAAGAAAAGCACTATCTTAAGTTGGATTACACATTGGTTTAGATGAAGAGAAAAAGTTCGAGATTAAGTTTGAATCAAGGTTTGGACGTGCAGCCCAAGATGTTTCAAATGTCAATAATTATCACCCTCAACCTAAAGCATTCGATAACTCTTTTGGGACACAGCCAGGTAGTAGAGGAACGATTTTGGCGGAGCTCAGCTCACTTGTTTAGCAAGGGACAAGACCCTTTGCTAGCACTTCTCATATCCAATTAGCCTAGACACCGTGTCTTACTAAGATGAATCTAGCTGAACAATGGGGGTTTAGACAAAAATTAACAAAAGAACTCTTCACCTATTCCGTTATGATTCACACTTAAAATTAAACTAGAACTCAAAGTTAATATTTTAAACGTTTTAAAAGCACTACAAAAATAATAATAATAAAAAAATTCATTAAACAAAAATTAACGCAACTTGCTAGGGATTTTTTAATCCTCGGCAATGGCGCCAAAAATTGATACGCCTGAATTAAGCACACAAAATTACCCTGCAAAAGACAATTGTTAGTATAGGATAAGCAGCGATCGTTCAGTCCGAGGATTGAGGGTACTTGATCGTTCACAAATTACGCTAATTGAACAAGACTATCAAAAACTAAAGAAAGAAAAGAGAAAATAAAGTTGACACAAAAACTAAATGAAAGGGGGGTTTAGGGTTTTGAAAACGCAAACAATAATAAAAGAAAGAAAACATTGCAATTTTTAGGGATTTTAAATCAGATGTATGGACGTTGAGAACTTCATAATCCACCTCTAGTTATGATTAGAGAAAGACAATTCAACCTAATCTTCAATTACTAAGGCATGTGAATGAAACCAATCAAGAACTTTAGGATCACCGCTAAAGCCTTATTTTTTCCAAAATTACTTAGAACCGTGAACGCACTGCATCCTAGGCTTGCTTATATGCTGTTAATGTTTAAGATTTAGCGGTAGCTAAATCTCGGTTAACGCTGGGTCAAAGGACGAACCGCTACTTGTGATATTGTTACTAATGTTCCCGCTGCCTGTCAAATGAAATACAAAGGGCATCAGAGAGAGACCGCAGTTAGCGGTCTTCTCTTCTCCGATGCCTAATTTAGTCAATGTATTTATGTTTACATAATAACAATAGGGAAGTAGTAAATGCGTAATTAATGAGGAGAGAGGAATGGACCTTTTATAGGTGGGGAAGAGGCTGACCTCTTCCTTGTTTTCGATGTGGGACTAATATGCTTCAGTTTCCATCTTCTGATGCTTCAGCGAGGTAATCTTGGCGCTATACGTGGTGGCGCGTCAGCGGTGATCTGGGGTTGAGCCGGGGCTCTGGTGATAGCCTGCTTGGCAGTGTTTCCGTATGTCACATCGTTGGTGGTTGTTGGCACCGTTGGTGGTGGTATGAGCGTGGCTCATTATAGCTAATTACGCTTGGAAAATGCTCATATAAGTACAAGTCCCCAAGTCCCCAGTCAAGGAGGAAATCTTGGTTGGGGAGTTGCCTAGCGGTTTGAAGCGTTACTTCTACTAGACTTGCGAAAGCATAATTAGCGTCAGTGCGTTGTCAACCATGGACTTGTTCTGAGAAAACGCTTTATACCCTTTCGAGTGGGCCCCTGCTAGGCCCCCTAGGGAGTCCTCTACTCCCCGGCTAAGATAGGCCTCTGTTTGGCAGATATATTGTTTGGTGAGGGAGCTGCACTGAGCATCAGGTGTTGGGTAGCGATCCCAATCTTTGATACCCTAGTGGCGGGGGTCACCTGATCAGGGTCGTCGAAGACTGTGTTGACGTGTCCCAGAGGAACAGGGCTTGACTGCAACTCCATGTGGCGGTCGTTGTCATTATGAGGTGTTGCCTCAGGAGTCGTCGTTGGCGAAAGTCCCTCTACTAAAGGTCAGCGGTATGATACGTTGCGGGGACCTTGCCTGTAAGGTGGTGCTGAGTGAAGTTTCTTGCTTGCAAGATGAAAGGGAGAAGTTCCGCTAGCGGCGTTGCACCTAGAGTAGGGGGTCTCATTTGCAAGATGAAAAGGAGAAGTTCCACTAGCGGTGCTGCGCTTAGCGGAGACTGTCTCACTTGCTAGATGAAAGTGGAGAAGTTTCACTAGCGGTGTTGCGCTTAGCGGGGACTGTCTCGCTTGCAAGATGAAAGGGAGAAGTTCCGCTTGAGGTGTTGTACTTAGCTGGGACTGTCTCGCTTGCAAGATGAAAGGGAGAAGTTCCGCTTGCGGTGTTGCACTTAGCGGGGACTATCTCGCTTGCAAGATGAAAGGGAGAAGTTGGGCTAGCGGTGTTGCGCTTAGCGGAGACTATCTCGCTTGCAAGATGAAAGGGAGAAGTTCAGCTAGCGGTGTTGCGCTTAGCGGAGACTATCTCGCTTGCAAGATGAAAGGGAGAAGTTCAGCTAGCGGTGTTGCGCTTAGCGGAGACTATCTCGTTTGCAGATTGGTATGCCTGCTTTTTTACGGTTAGTTCGGATAGATACTTCGTCTGACATCACCCGACAAGTGGCTATCATGCATTGGGTTGGCGTGTGGGCTTACGTCTCCTCAGCACGCCTGTCTCTTTGCCATTAATGTGAGTAATTATTGATTTTGTAACCAAGGCAACGCCTCGGTTAATCTGGATAGTGGGGCACGTGTACGGTTCTTGTGTGATGTCGTTTTTCAGTGGATGGCCTGGATTTGTTTGATGTTGACATAAAAGAGAGGGAAACCAAAGGGATTTTGACATCTTCTGCACTTCAAAACCTAACTCGTCGTCTTCAAGATTTGTTTTCTGGGAGTTGAGGAGTACTTTCTGTAAATCGAGTGAGAGCGTTGACTTTTGGAGAAAGAGATTTGGCGAAGTGAAGACCAACATCTCCAAGCGCACCAGAGTTTCCATATTTCAGGTTGGTGATCTGAGCCCCGTGTTTATTTGGTTGCTTCTTGTTTCTGTCAGTTGATACTTTTTGTTATTCGAAGTAATTACTGCCATTCCATGGTGTGTCTGAGGGTCTAGAAGGGTGTTGGGGATGGGTTTATGGATTTGCTAGATGGTCGAATCTGGGTTTTGGATGTATATATGTTGTGTTCTTGTTTTGGTGTTTTCTGGGTTTTATGGGTATGATTGTTCTTGGTGTTCTTGGTTAAAATCTAACATAAGGATAGTTTAGATCGTTTTGGAACTGACTGACTTGGGATTTAGGGTGTTTGAGATGGCTAACATTATAGAGATCTCGAGCAGTGAGGATTCCGGGTCTGACGTGTCGCTCAGTGGTTCAGATAGGATATTTATTGACTCGTTGCGTCTGTCTGCCACTGCCGGAACCGCTAGACATCGAACCATTACAAACCATACCCTCTCGCAGTGGGCATCCAGAAAGTTCGACGCAAGGGAGGAAAATGCCGCCCGTAAGCTGCACGATGAGAGGCTAGCTAGCAACAGTGCGGCTAGCGGTTCCGCTGATGGGGAAGAGGCTGGTGGTGAAGAAATAGAATTGGCCTGGGTTCTCCGTGATGGTTTGTTGGCAGACAAGGCGGGCGGTCAGATGACTGTGTCGGCTGTTAACCGTTTGAAGTGGGTGTTTCGCCTCCCTGGCA
>LYNE01003096.1:29045-42484 GCA_001662545.1 Rosa x damascena
TCAGCAATATGTAATGCTAATATGATTTGCTGGAATGTAACATATGAGAGGAATATATGCAATCTGGTAGTAGTAGCAAAGATGTTAGTTTCCCTTTCCCTTGATTAAAAAGAATTTCTGTGACCCTGGTATGTCTGATCTCTCTTCTTGTTTCCTGGAAATTATACTTCAAGCCTACACTAATCCATTTGGTTTCATTTTAAGTTCTGTACTGAAGTAAGTGATTTAGTTGCATGTTGTTTTAATTGGGTGCATGTGAGACTGCTATATTCATGAGTTGATGGCTTTAATTTCTGGGGTTTTAGCTAGAAACCCAAGTGCCCAGATTTGCTTGTTTGGCAGCCCTTTAGTTAAAATTATAATTTTTTGTTTCTTATCTTTAAATCTCATATCTTTGTTATCTTGTGAGTGTAGTTAGTGCTGCTTGAGTATTAGTCCTTAGTGCTGTTTATCAAAGCCTGCTTATCATGCTTCCTTTGCTCTTCTTTTTTCTATATAGCTAAAATTAGTCTAACCCATTTTCAATTCCTGGCTATCTCCCTGGTTCATATAGCGATTTTTTTCATATTCTGTTATTTGACTTTGAAGTATTCCAGATCGAGCAATGTTGTAGATGCTGTTGAAGCTTGTGTCTAACAGCAACTTGGCAAGGTTTCCATTGTTAACCAAGGCTGTACGCAAGTCGGTCAATTCGCCTGGATCAATATCTTTGTAGCTCTGATAGAGATACATGTGATAAGCAGGTCCAACGCACAATCACCAAGAAATTCTAGTCTCTCATCAGAGTAGCCTTGCTCAGATGCATGTGTTATGGCCTCATGTAAGAGACCCTTGGTAGAAAAAACATAACCGAGCTTTGACTCTAAGAGTCCAATCTCATCATCCACTTTCGGGTTGCAAGAATGAAGTGATGCACTAGTAATTGCTTCCGAAACCAAGGATGGCTCGAGTTCTACATCAATGCCGAGCCACTTCATAAGATGAACTGCAGCAGACAATCCACCACTGATCACGTAATAAGCTCCTATAAGTGCTTCAACACAATCAGAGATTGTTTTTGAACTCATTAATCTATGGCCCTTGTCACAGCACTTTTCAGCACCTACCATGACAATTAATTATCCTAATTCATTTTTGTGTACGCATGAAAAGGGTAAAAAGAAACCATCCAGTTTCGTTTAGGATAAAAAGGTTAAACCTCAATTTGCCGATATATGTTATGTAAGAAGTAATTAACATGAACATGTATATATTGCACTCAATTTAAGAACACACCAATACAAGTAATGTCTAAAAGTAAAGCACATAACACTAACCTGAAAAAGACATGTTTGATCTTCTCCTCTGAACAATCTGATGAAGGCAATCTCACTAATGGGGCAGAGAACTTGAATGCTTGTATATGATTGTTAGAGCAGAGATCAAGGTCTATAAATAGGCATTGAGGATTAGGTGCCTCCCATAAAGGTTTCCTAATCCTTTTACATTTAGGCCAACCTTATTCTTGTTCCATATGCAATTAGGTATACCTCATTAGCAAAGTAACCTCTTAAATCAGTACTGATAGCAATAGGAAATCCAACACCGAACTGATTAACACTAGGAATGTCTATTTTGCTTGTTCTGTAAGTATACAGCTTATTTATTGTAATACTTGACGAATATTGATAGTCCACATTAAGTCTTACATGTTATCCAGATCTACCTTAGTTTTCATTGAACCATGTTCAAGGCCTCATGGGAATATGGAGATAAAGCAATTACAGAAAGAAAGCCTGCCAAAAAGTGGCAAATCAAGCCAGTTCTGTCAAAACAAAATTTCACCCACCAACCCCAACTAAACACCACCCCCGAATCATCAATCAACCAAGTAATCTAATCCCTGCGCATTCACAAATCAGTAGACAGATACTCATTCTCAGTGGATGTTGCCTCTTTCTTGGCATGTCTAATTAGCTTTCGCAAATCAGTGAGCTCTTTCTTAGTTTCACGCAGTTGCATTGTAAGGGTTGTCAGTTGGCAACATAGGGTGTTCCGACGCTCCTTCAAAATCTCCTTCTCTATTTCCGGCAAGCAATAAATTCTTTCTAAATTAGAACTCAAGCCCAGTTTAGACTCGATAATAGAAGCTAACCAAGACAAATCAAATCCCAAGCATTTAGCATCCTCCCAGAGTTCTTCAAGTTGCTTGTATGCCTTGTATGTCATTTCTATCCGTTTTGTTGAAGTGAGGAAAAACAGAAGCTCCCCTAATATCTTATAAGCAAACTCACGCCATCTCAAAGACTTCTTTGAGCATATGGCCAGATCCGAGTGACAAATGCAGGCCTTCTCAAGTAATGATACATAATATCTTGGGAGCATTGCCAAACCTCGAAAATCAATTAATTCATAATCAAATGGTTCTGAGTTTACATGGACTTTATGGTTAGGTCGTTCAACCGGAGGAACCACACCCTCTTTGACGGTAGGCTGTGTTTGGAATGAGGGAGAGGTGGAGCTGGTAGCCTTCATGCTCTCAGTTTCCATCTGCGTGGAAGAAGTAATGTTTAATGCAGATCTCACAAAGGTTTCAGAAAAGAAAAAGATATTGCGTTGAGTAAGAATGCTCCCAGATACCTTGCTATAAAGCTCAGCAACACTGGCCAAGGCCTCCAATCCAGTCCTCCTGCTCCTTGTCGCTCTGTTTCTCTTGTAAATACGGGGGAACACGGCAAATTTTTCTTTGCAGTTGTCTCCCAGCCTTGACTCTCTTGTTGAGGATCTGTGGCTGTGAAAGAAGAGGAAACATATTTGAGTTCAGAGATCACCAACACATGTTTGCAGAAACTACCAACTTCTAGAATAAGATCACTAGCTTAGAATGAAGTATGAACACAATGAACTGCTTCAAAAATAAAGTGATATTAGAGTTCTTGCATCTTGCAGGAAGCACATAGAGATCAAATTATAATATCGAAGTCTAGAGTAAGTGATTAAGAGAGAATGAAAGAATGTATATAGCACATATCTTGTATTATCTGTCTCTACCATAGGTTTCTAACCTTTACATTTTATACATGATTAATAAACAAATAAGAAACTAAGGAATCTATTATATTCAATAATTGAGATTCACGGTCATCATTACCAGTCAAGCAACATTAGATGGTATCTCTTGATGTTGGAGGAAATCAATCTGGCAAGAATAAATCCTAGCTTTATCATTTTACCCAAAAAAAAAATAGAAGACAAAATTGTATTCTTGAAGCACTGTATATCTAGGATATAGAATTCAGCTTGCAAGATCAGCCTTGGAATTATGATTAAAGTACACTGTTTGGCTTCAAAACCAGTCGGCGTGCAAACTGTCTCTTTTGAGTGTGTGCGCAGGCGTGCCAGCACCGTGGGGTGCAGTCGTCGGGGGAGTCCCTTGACCTGACTTCTTTTTCAAGCGTTGTGGACGAGGAGAGCACCAACCTCGCCACAAGGTTCTTCTCTAGCCTTCCGAGAAAGGACTTCTTGCCTTACGGATAAGGACTTTGGATGTGATCTCTTCGCGTCACCGAATCGATACTCAACGTTGTAGGCTGAGCAGAGCAATCACTGGGAAGTTTGGAGAAAGCACGGGTTTTGCTAAAGCGTGACTTTAGCTTCGCTGGGTTGCGAGGCCGTTACCCTTGCTTCGCTGGTAGTATCGGTGGCAGTAGCACTGGCAGTCGGCTCTTGGAGAGACTGGGACTGGAAGCACGGTCGCCAGGTTGATCTGATGACACTGACAATCGGCTCTTAGAGAGACTAGGACTGACGCGCGGTCACCGGATTTCAACAAGGTTGAAGGTTTGCTCCGGGGAGGCTTTGTAATCACTGGGATTGATTGATTCGAGAGAGTTTCTTTTCTGTATCGTCTTTAGCCTCTATATATAGGCTGCTTGTATATTCACTTTCCAAATAGGAATTAAATACTATATTTTAGGCCACAGTTATTGGCCTTGAATCAAATTAAAACTCTTAATAGTTTTGATATTATCGTAAGTAATAAAAGATTGACTCTGTCATAGCAATCTTTTAGGCAAAGTTAATTACCTTTTAGAGTCCTGTACGTAATCTTCCTTTTTGATGCAGTAGGATATGCACGTATATATGTTCATATATATCTTCGCGACTTCGCGAGGACTCACAATTAAGGTTGATAGCTTCCTTAATTGATCCATATTATTGGCAGAGTGATTGATTGCCCCGCGTCCACCTTAATTGCATGGTAGTCCTTGATTGCATAGGAACATGATCGCTTGCACACCATTGGTAGTGAATGATGGCCCACCATGCTTTTTAATTCCATGAATACTCTTGAATATGCGTAGAGGAGGACAACATGTTTAATTGCATGGGGAACCTTCCTTAATTGAACCATGCATGAGCCACCATACATATACATCATATATATTCCTCTTTGACCACCATCAAGCATGATTGCATACTTCCATATATGCCATTGCACATTAATTGCATGTGAATATATGAATATTTGCATGGGCCACGTGATTGCTCTTTCTCTGCACAATCGCCTCTTGGAATCAACCAAATAACTCATCATTAATTACCAAATATATGATAATTAATAGTAAATCGATGAATATCCGGATTTGCCTCAAGATTGCTTGGCCTCCAAGTAGGCGTTACTTAGCCTCTAAACAATATTTTCCAAACTTGTCGTAAATACAGGCTCGAGCCACGGATATTGGCCGGGTTTTCTTCAAGTCCCCCTCGTCGGGAAAAAATGTTAATTTTGGGTTCAAACATACACTACTATCATAAAACTTTCAGTTTCAACATATCAACTCTGCTTGCAGAATTCTCCAACCTGACAGTAGCTTAGTAGTTTATATCATCTGAACTACAACAGTGAACTCCATCGTTAGTTTGTTCTAGTGCGTCACTTTTGCACACATACTTAGGAAAACAATTTTCTTGCAGATGCTCTCGCCAACATGGAGCATAAATATGCAGACCACCGAAATTTGGCATCAGCCTCTCCCTCTTGTGGCTAGTGCTTGTTTTCATTTTGAGCAATAACACGTTCCCTCATAAAAAGAAATAAAAAGAAGATTCCATTGCCACCAAACTAAGCCTGAAAAAGCCTAAATGACGACCAGTTCAACAATATAAACTGACATCCTCTATTTTTTTGGACTTGACTAGTTGAGCTTAACGTGGAATGATCACCAAATCTATCAAAATAAAACCTTCCATAACTCCAATACAGAAACACACATTTGATTAATTTAATCTTCTATGTTTTAGCTCTTAAACCCTGAACCCAAACCATAAAGCAAAGTCATTTAGCCATAATCATAGTCTCAACTTCTTCGTTAGGGTAGTGGCCGGCCCTAACTTCTGGAATTCACAGTGAGAAAAGAGATAAAAGGACTAAAATTGTAAAGCTGAAAATGAAAGTTCTATTATCTTCGATCAAATCCTCTACATAACACCAGCTTATAGAGCTGGACGTTGACATGTGGGACACGTGTCAACAGAACACAGGTGGTAGGTGCACCCTTCATCTACGAAGCTGGAATTTAATGATAGTACGCATAATTGAAACGGTGCGTTTCGACACAAAAGTAAATTACAAATAAACTAAAACATAATTAATTCCTAATCAGCTTTACTAGTCAACACAAGACTGCGCTTTGACTTTCATAACAATCCACCCTGCTTCGTTCTGCTGAGTAAGAGGGTCGCCTTTAGCCACCTGATCAAGATCAAAATGTGGGAACCTCAGCAGAATAGTTTCTGCATCCTCCCAAGTGGCCTCATCTGGATTGGTGCCTACCCATTGGATTAGCCATTGTGTACCAGCAGCTCCCTTCTTCTTGAAAATTCTCCTGGCCAGCACAGTTAAAGGCTCCCATTTGGGGTTTGAAGGGTCACTTATAAAGGGCAGCTGGGGCTCCACAGTCATACTATCACCAAGTTTCTTTTTAAGCAGAGAAACATGAAAAACATTATGGATCCTTGCAGTGGGTGGTAGTTTCAACTTATATGCAACCTTACCAACTCGCTCCAAAACCTCAAAGGGGCCATAATATTGCTGGGACAACTTATGGAAACCACCTTGTTGCATAGAGTGTTGTCTATATTGTTGCAGCATAAGGTAGACATGATCACCAACTGTAAATTCTCGCTCACTGTGCTTCTTGTCATAGAAGCCTTTCATTCTTGATTGAGCCAATTGAAGGTTTCTCTTGAGAGTGGCAAGTAAGGTGTCTCTATCTCTGAGTTGTTGATCCACTGTAGCAACAGAAGTTGAACAAGGTAGATAAGGGACAATTGAAGGAGGTTCATAGCCATCATAAAGTGCCTGGAATGGAGTCATCTGTATGGCAGAGTGGTATGCATAAATGTACCATAATTCTGCCCATGGTAATGCTTGAACCCAAGCAGTTGTCTTTTCACTAATTACACATCTCAAATACTGCTCAAGTGTCCTGTTCAAATTCTCAATTTGGCCATCAGTTTGGGGATGATAAGCTGAAGATTTATCCAATTTAGTACCTTGCAGCTTAAAGAATGACTCCCAAAAAAGACTGAGAAATACAGGATCTCTATCTGAGATTATATACTTTGGCATTCCATATATGCAACTTGAAAACTTCTTGAACAAACACTTTATTAGCTACAATTGCAACAGTATAAGGGTGAGACATGGGGATAAAATGACCAAATTTAGTTAGCCTGTCAATCACAACTAAAATAATTGTTTTGCCCTCAACTTTTAGCAATCCATCAATAAAATCCATAGAGATTTCTGACCATGCTCTATCAGGAATAGAATTAGGTTGTAATAGTCCAGGAGGTTTGATCGTTTCATAGTGGTTGATTTGGCAAGTGTGATAATTAGCTATGAACGGTTTGATGTCATTCAACATACCAGGTCATGCAAATGTTCTGTTAATTCTCTTGTATGTCCTTGCCCGGCCAGCATGTCCTCCAACATAACCCCCATGCAACTCTTCCATGATTTTCAATCTCCAATCAACTTTGCGAGGGACAAAAATTATGTCTCTGTAGAATAGCTGTGAGTTGATCACCTTGTAATGTTTTCTGGAACCAGAATTCTGTTGCAATTCCTGCAGCACCTCAGAAGCTTCTGCATCTAACAAGCAAGCCTGTTTAATCTCCTCTACAAAATGGTGTACTGGCTGTGAAACTCCAGACAAAACACATAGCTCAAGTTTCCTTGATAGAGCATCTGGTGCTACATTAGATTTTCCAGCCTTGTACTGAATAGAGTAATCATACCCCATCAGTTTGACCAACCACTTCTATTGAGCAGGAGTTGTAATTCTCTGCTTTAAAAAGTGCTCTATGGTCCTATGATCAGTAGAAATCTTGAAGTGGTACCCCAGAAGGTAAGGTCTCCAGTGTTCCACAGCAAATACAACTGCTAACATTTCTTTGTCATAAATTGAAAGTATGGAGTGTTTAGACAAATAAGTTCTCAGTACTTATACTTCAGTTCATTCACACCATAGAAATATCATGTATAGTGTCTTTGAAATAACTGTTAAACCATAGAAGTTAAAGAATGATGATGTTGGTCATCTATTATGCCAACAGATTTCTGTCATCTAGTTCATGATAACGCACACATGTACTTCTGATGATGTAAACAGACAACAGAATACCTGAATATTTCTGTCATTTGAAACTAATTAATCAGAAGATAGAGTTTCTGCGTCGTCTGATATCACAAGAGACAGCAGCGCCTTAGATGATAGAAAATTGAGCCTTCAAACGAGTGTTGTCTGAAGGACTTTTTGGCATAGTCTGTCACACCCCAAACCAGGTTTAGGTGAGATTAAGTACCTGACACCGAATCCGAGGTGTGAGCGTAGAAATATAAAAAAAAATTAAAAATAACACCAAAAATATTTTTAAAAATCGTCGAAAATAAGACATTTGAAATAACAAAAAGAAATTACACCACATTTTCTAATCTTACTCGCTCTAATCTTGTAATCCTTTTCAGAGTCTCACAATCGTAAACGTTGTCTCGTTTAAACTTCTCAAAACTCGTGTCACACCTAAACAAAAGTCTATAGGGGTGAACTTACGCTCAGTAGGGCCAAACCTTTTGAAGTCATTCTTATCTAGATGTCACAATCAAGTTATCAAACAATTCTTACGAAAATGAAAACAGTAACGATGCATGTCAAATGAGCTCCACTTAATTACCCATTAATCCATATATCAAAACAAGAGAGTCTACATGTCCCATACCGTGTATTTTACCAACAGGCCGGGGGTGACTCTAGATGTTTGGAATATATGATCTAACACCCAGTAACAATTTAATCCGCATTCCCTTTTTGCTAGTCATCTTGCTTAACCTCGATTACCAAAATCGTACAGCTTTATTAGCCCACCTGAAATTTGGCCAGACGAGTCAAGCCCAACTAAACAAAAGCATTCATTTCCTGTAATCTAAATCGATATTCCACATATCCTTCCAAACTCCTTTTACAATTCTATTTGCACATTTTCCAATGCATATGTATCATGAATGACATCATTATAACACATGCTTTTATAGAAAGCTATAACATCCAAGATTTAATCAACAAATGTCAAACGAGCAAATCATCGATTTCAATCAATATTCTATTTATCAATTTAACAAAAAAGGTTCCCCGAGAGACCCTTCCTAGAAACTCAAGTTTTAACTGCAACATTACTCAGGGCTACTAAGATTGTGACTCGCTATTTGAAATTCGTATCCTTCTGCTTTTGGCAACAGCAGAGTATATAACGGCATATTCTAACTTGTAATGAATATATTGATACCCCTTAGGTTTGATTCAAAAAAAAAAAAAAAAGGTTTAATGCGGATCTTTAGTAGAATTTTATTTTCTTAATTAAATAAAAACTCCTTGTCGAAAAAAATTAAATAAAAACTCGAAAACGTTGCTAAGTGCAAATAGTCAAGGGTTCCTAAAATAGGCAATGAGATAACTTGAGTTAGTCAGCAAAGTGATCTTTTATTAGATCTCCGTACATAATTTGTAAATCGGACTAAATTCATTTTAACCCCACAAACTGTAGGGCTAAAATCAGTTTGGTCCCTAAACCCTTTCTTTTAATCAAGTTAGTCCTTGAACTCTCAAACATAGGGTTGTCACTCGATCGGTTCAAATCGATTATAGGCCTTATCAACTTCAAAACCAAAGCTTTCGATTTCAAAATGAAGCTACCAATTACCAATCAAAATTTTCGGTATTTAATCATAACTACCAAATTTGGTATTTCAGTTTTTGGTATTACGAACTTTACAACAAATTTTTTTGTAATATAAATTAGAATGAATAATAGTAGATCTTTTAATTTGATACATTGTCGAAAACTTTGTATTCATCTCCCTTATCCGATTATAGCTCTTTTATACATATGACATCAAATTTTAGTCATGTTCAAAAATTATTTGTATTAGTACTAATGTTAATACATAATAAATTATATTTCCAAAAAGTCGGTATATGTATTGAAAACTAGAGTATATATAGTTAATACTAGATTAGTAGTAGTACATGTATATTTCCTAATATTCTAGTTTTCAATACATAAATATTAACTATATATACTCTATTATGAAAATAATTATATTTCTTATTATGAAAACCAGAGTACATAACTATATATAGACAATAGTTAATATTTAGATAATCAGTAGATTCGGTATTTATAAAAAAAAAAAAAACAAAACAATTTTTTCGGTAATATTCGATATTGGTTTTACCAGTTTCGATTACCAAAAAGTCGGTTTACCAAATCTAAAATATCAGTCGGTATTCGATCAGTTCGATAATAACCAAACCAAATGGCACCGCTAGGACTATATATAGTTAATACTACAATAGTAGTATATGTATATTTCCTAATACTCTAGTTTTCAATACATAAATATTAACTATATATACTCTATTTTGAAAATAATTATATTTCCTATTATGAAAACTAGAGTATATATGGTTCATATTTAAATAATGGGTAGATTTGGTATTTACCAAAACCAAACCAACTTTTTCGGTAATATTTGATTTCAGTTTTATCTGTTTCGATTACCAAAAAGTCGGTTTACCAAATCTAAAATATCAATTGATATTCGGTTGGTTCAATAATAATCAAACCAAATGGCAGCCCTAATACATACATCGGAGCAATTTGAGCATGTGATTGTTCACCACCATGCTATCTGGATATACGAATTGTGACTCGGTTCCTGCTGTGGAAGTCATAAGTAGAGGTTGGAAAAATTGCGGCCAATACTCTCAAACTTCCAATGACGGACACTCGATCCCGTTATTTTCAGTGTAGAAGCTTGTGAGCTGCGGAAGATCCTCCAAATGTAAGCTTGTGAGCTATGGTAAAATTATTTTATTCACTGGTCCCTCGCCTGGTGCAATGATCATCTCCAAACAATTGCAGAACCGTACAAAAAGCATCTTCAATTGCAAGAAACTTTGAGATACATCAGATGTAGAGACATATTTCAATTTGCCACATTCACTAACTTCCAAATGTTGAAGATTATGGAAGATTGCATAACCAGCAGGACCGCTCCATATGTTTTTCAGTTGTGGTAGACTGTACAATCAAAAATATCTAAATTTTCTTAACTCAATTTGTTCTTGCCCAAAATCTTTTGACCGAAACACATATTACGCACTTCTCACATCTCCAATTCAGTTTTCGGTATTACCAACCTTACAACAAATTTTTTTGTAATATAAATTAGAATGAATAATAGTAGATCTTTTAATTTGATACATTGTCAAAAACTTTGTATTCATCTCCCTTATACGATTATAGCTCTTTTATGTACATATGACATCAAATTTTAGTCATGTTCAAAAATTATTTGTATTAGTACTAATGTTAGAACTATTATGAAAATAATTATATTTCCAAAAAGTCGGTATATGTATTGAAAACTAGAGTATAAATAGTTAATACTAGATTTGTAGTAGTACATGTATATTTCCTAATATTCTAGTTTTCAATACATAAATATTAACTATATATACTCTATTATGAAAATAATTAGATTTTGTATTATGAAAACTAGAGTATATAACTATATATAGTTTATATTTAGATAATCGGTAGATTCGGTATTTACAAAAAACCGAAACAATTTTTTCAATTTTGGTTTTATCAGTTTCGATTACCAAAAAGTCGGTTTGCCAAATCTAAAATATCAGTCGGCATTCGATCAGTTAGATAAGAACCAAACCAAATGGCACCGCTAGGACTATATGTAGTTAATATTACATTAGTAGTATATGTATATTTCCAAATATTCTAGTTTTCAATACATAAATATTAGCTATATATACTCTATTTTGAAAATAATTATATTTCCTATTATGAAAACTAAAGTATATATAGTTAATATTTAGATAATGGGTAGATTTGGTATTTATCAAAACCAAACCAACTTTTTCGGTAATATTTGATTTCGGTTTTATCTGTTTTAATTACCAAAAAGTCGGTTTACCAAATCTAAAATATCAATTGGTATTCGGTCGGCTAAATAATAATCAAACAAAATGGTAGCCTAATACATACATCGGAGCAATTTGAGCATGTGATTGTTGACCACCGTGCTATCTAGATATACAGATTGTGACTCGGTTCCTGCTGTGGAAGTCGTAAGTAGAGGTTGGAGAAATTGCGGCCAATACTCTAACACTTCCAATAACGGACACTCGATCCCGTTATTTCCAGTGTAGAAGCTTGTGAGCTGCGGAAGATCCTCCAAATATATGCTTGTGAGTTGTGGTAAAATTATTTTATTCACTGTCCCCTCGCCTGGTGCAATGATCATCTCCAAACAACTGTAGAACCGTACAAAAGCATCTTCAATTGCAAGAGACTTTAAGATACATCAGATGTGAAGACATATTTCAATTTGCCGCGAAACTTGGTCAACTGATTCGTCTCCTCCGTCTGGTCCTCTCTGTGGCATCCTCTAGCGGCGATATCCACCGTGTACGGCGCAGCAAGGCGGCGCAGTTTGGTGTTTTCGGACCCGACCAGAAAACGTAGCTCCGATGACAGTACGACTCAAGTTTCCTCCTTTGGCTTCTTATGAGCCTTCTGGATCGATTTATGGTGTTTGTTTGGATCGATTTACATGGAAATCGGTTCAACTCTAAGTGAGTAAAAATCCAAAGCTTGTGAGGTAGTTTTCGACCATTTATGCTTGTTTTTTGACTTCGAGCTAGTTATGAAAATTCACAAGCATACTTAGATGAACAGCTTTGATGTTGGGAGTTTTGTGAAATATTGAGTTTTGGCCTGCGGCAGTGAGCCACCATCTGTGGTGGCGTTTTGGTGGCTTTCCGTCCATGTAGGGAACTGTTTTTGGTATTATATATGTTTTACTCGTTGATACGAGCGTTTCGATATATAGTATGCAAATTTTGGAGTTCATATGGATTTGTTATGATTTTTACTGTTTCATACCGATGGATTTATTCAATCCATGAGGATTCGAGCTTCCGATCGACTTGTGGTTTGGACATATCGATCGTGGAAGTATTCTGGAGACTTTGAGAGGTCTCGGATGTGGTTTCGCCTTGATTGGCGCCACTTTGGGGATTTTAGTTCAAAACAGGGGTTTCGGACTTAAATCGTTTGTGAATTGTTACTAAGTTGAAATCGTATGTGATTAGGTACTTGACGAAGTATCATTGGACGGTTAAATTGTGGTTGAGCTGCTTTGTTATGTATTGAAGATGCAGCGGGAGTTTCGAGGTGAGTAATCTCACAAGCTAGGTTCATTATGAACGGAATTACCATTATTGTTTTGGCGTTAATTATTTGACTGCAAACTATAGTTGGTATTAGTAGGCATTCCTGAGCGAATGACTACGTATATATATATTTACGTGAAATATATATAATCTTGTGAATGATGTGTGATGAATAATATGCATGATAGTGCTCATATTATTGTTGAAGGCGACTTTTCAGGAAACAATATTGTGGAAAAAAATGTTTTCTATTGTTTGAAAAGTATTGATTTTGATGTTATATTTTTGAGTCAAGCGTGACTCATTTTAATGTATTGGTCCTTGTACCAAGGGTCACAGATGGTGAGCAGGGATGGGGAAAGCCGAAACTAGATGTTTGTAACGTTTTTAGGTCAGGTGTGACTTACTTAACGTTTGACTTTGAGACCAGACGAGGTATGAAGATCATATGTCACAGATGGTGACAGGTCGCAGACGGTGACCTTGATGTTTGATTTTAGGATTAATTTCAGTTTACCCCCCTGAGGTTTGGGGGTGTCATCATTTCACCCCCTCTACTTTCAATTTTGAATTTTTACCCCCCAAACTTTCCAATTTCAATCAGCCGTGTCCAATTTCTACTATTCCGTCCAAATTGGA
>LYNE01003097.1:16423-29473 GCA_001662545.1 Rosa x damascena
TGGAAATCGGTAAGGGTCGTGGAACAGTGGCGTCGCAGGTTTGGAGGTCGAGTGCGGTGACCGGAACGTCTTGATCGATGGCGAAACGACTGGGTCTTGGTCGGGTTTGTGTTATGGTTCAAATGGTGGTGGCGGTGTAGTGTGGTAGTGGCCGGGTAGTGGTGATTTCGGAGAGAGCAGAGAGATGAGGAAGGAAGAGAGAGAGAAGAGAAGAGAGGCCGTGCGGCCGAGGAGAAAGAGAAGGGGAAAAAGGGAAAAAAATGAAGGAAAACCTAGGGTTCTTTTCTTTATATACTTGACTTAGCGAAAAGTCAGTTTTACCCTTTGCAAATTTCCGATAACTTCAATGTAGAAATAAACTTCCATAGATTGTAATTAGTTCATACGAATTCCGATTCTTGCGTGTCGCATGTCCACAAACTCGATTTAACTTCCTCTACAACTTTTGTTAAGAAAATTTTCTCATTGAACGAACGAAACAGAAAGTCAACTTGTAGGTTCCCCCGAAAGTATCGAAAGGAGATTAAAAGTGAAAGTAAACGTCGTTTACCGTCCGAATGACCAGTAAACGGGTAAAAATAGGGTACGGGACGTAACAAGGAACACGGAGTACATCTGCCCCATGACGACCCTTTCTTGATCGACGCCATTCTCGACAAATGGTCAGTGGGAAGAATCCTGGTAGATAGCGGGTCCGCTGTCAATGTCATATTCAGCGATTGTTACAACAACCTTAAGCGGAACAGAAAACTACTCCAAGATCATGAGCCACTGCTTAGCTTCTCCGGTGACATCACGCAATCGCTGGGTTCTGACTATATGCGACTAGTTATCGGCGCAAGTCCATGTATGGCGGAGGTACATACAGAGTTCATAATTGTCGATTGTTTCAGCTCATATAACGCCATCATTGGCCGGCCAGCACTCAACAAGCTCAAGTGCATCATCGCCGGATACATGCTTCTCATGAAGTTCCCCACACCCAACGGCACAGGCTGTGTCAGAGGAAGTCAGCAGTTGGCACGAGAATGTTACTCAACTACCATAGCACGGTCAACCCGCAGCCGTGAGATCCTAGCAGTTGGCGGTCAGGCACCGCCACCTAATATCTTTGAGGATCCTAGGGATGATGAGAAGAAGTATGTAAAAAAGGAGCCAGTCAATCCTGAAACGTCATTATGGGTTGTCAGCATTTCTGACGAGCACCCTGAGCGGATAGTCCGCATAGGCGCTTAACTAGACCCAGAGGTAGCGGCGGAACTCACTTGGTTCTTACGTGACAACACTGCGGTCTTTGCCTGGTCATACCCAGACATGCCGGGTATCTCCCCTGAAATCATCACGCACAAGTTGAGCATCAAACCATCCTTCTATCCAATCAAACAGAAGCGGAGAGCCTTCGACAAAGAGAAGTACCATGCAATAGGAGAGGAGGTGGCCAAGCTCCAGGGCATTGGGTTCATCCGCCAGGTCATCTATCCCCAGTGGATTTCCAATCTGGTTATGGTCAAGAAGCCTACCGGTAAGTGGCGGATGTGTTTCGACTTCAAAAATCTTAACAAGGCATGCCCAAAGGACAGTTTCCCGCTACCCCGCATTGATCAACTGGTTGATGCAACCGCCGGACATGAGCTCCTCAGCATGATGGACGCTTTCTCCGGCTATAATCAAATCAAGATGCATCTCGATGACCAGGAGTGCACCACATTCACCACCGACAAGGGCTTGTATTGCTACAATGTTGAACGCAGGTGCTACCTATCAGCGACTAATGAACGCCATGTTCGCGGAACACCTGGGCAAGATAATCGAGGTCTACGTGGACAACATGTTGGTCAAAAGCATAAAGGCCAGCGGACACGTGGCAAACCTCAAAATCATAGTAACAATCCTCCTGGCCTATGGTATGCGCTTCAACCCAGAGAAATGCTTCTTTGCCGTCATCGCCAGCAAATTTCTAGGTTATATTGTCAGCGAACGAGGCATCGAGGCTAACCCTAACAAGGTGCAAGCCATCCTCGACCTGAAGGACCCAGAGTGGAAGGTACACGTCCAGTGCCTCCAGGGCAAGCTAACCGCCCTGTCTCGATTCATTTCCAGACTTATTGACAGGTGCGCCCCATTTTTCAAAGTCCTTAAAAACGACTCACAAGAAAGTCATCAACTGGAACCCGGAGTGCCAGGCGGCGTTCCAGGGCTTGAAGGAGTACCTGGCGGCAGTTCCACTCCTTTCCATTCCTGTGCAAGGAGAAACATTATACTTATACCTAGCGGTATCACAATCAGCGGTGAGCTGCTCCATCGTCCGGCGGGAAGGCCAAGATGAGCTCCCAGTGTTTTATGACGGCAGGGGCATGAACGGAGCAGAAACTAGGAACCCTCCTTAGAACAACTCGCTCTCGCACTGATCGTTGCCGCCAGATGCCTCCGCCAATACTTCCAAGCCCACACAATCCATGTGTTAACCAATTAACCGCTGAGACAAGTAATGCAGAACCCTGAACATTCGGGGCGCCTCAGCAAGTGGGCCATTGAGCTCAGCGAATTTGACATTGATTATAAACCAAGAACCACCATGAAGGGCCAGGCGGTGGCAGACCTCATTGTTGAGCTCACCGAGCGCCAGCCCGAATCCAAAGTCGGAGCACAACCAGGAATGGAGATGGTAGTATATGAGGAATAATCTCCCCGACAGTCAGACTGGAACCTGCATGTGGATGGCTCCTCTTGTCCTAAGGCCAGCGGCGCTAGAATCATCTTAACAGGTCCTAGGGGGCTGAACGCGGAGTACGCGTTGAAATTTAACTTCAAGGCTTCCAACAACATGGCGGAGTATGAAGCACTCATTGCCGGCCTACTCCTTGCCATCGATTCAGGGGCCGACAATGTCAACATCTTTAGCGATTCTCAGTTAGTCGTTAACCAGGTCAACGACAGCTTTCAGGCCAAGAACCAGCAGTTGGCAGCATACTTAGGGTACGTCAAGACACTGCTCAAAAAATTCAAATTTCACACCATCACATAGATCCCCAGGGAAAAGAACACCAAGGCTGATTCACTAGCAAGACTGGCAACCGCCCAGCCACACCAGAGTCCAGCGGACACAAGGGTAGAGTGTCTCGACAAGCCAAGTATCACAAGAACCCTGGCGGAGATCTTCAACATTGAGGTCAATCCTAGCTGGATGGACGAAATTATTAGGTACAAGCGCAACTGGACATTGCCAGAGGACAAGGTTAAGGCGCGACAGCTCCAGCGGAGAGCAACTCGCTACAACATTTAGAACGGCAAACTTTACCGCTAGGGATTCACTCACCCCAACCTCCGCTGTCTAACCCCAGAGGAGGGAAAGGTCTTGCTGGCAACGATACACGGCGGAGAATGCGGAAACCACTCGGGCGCCAGATCCTTGGCCAATCGCACAATGCGACAGGGTTACTTTTGGCCCACACTCGGTGAAGACGCCCGGCAGATATCAAGATCTTGTCACAAATGCCAACAATATGCCAATCTCCCACATACCCCGGCTAAACCACTGTTGGTCATCATCCTTCCATGGATTCACTCAACGTGGGGCCTGGACTTGATGGGAAAATTCCAAACAGCAAAGGGCCAGTTTAAATACATCATCGTTGCTATCGACTACAACAGCAAATGGATAGAGGCGGAGCCCCTGACGTCAATAACTACCGCCAAGGTAATTCACTTCCTCTGGAAGAACATCTACTGTCGCTACGGTGTCCCGCATACAATCATCACAGACAATGGCACACAGTTCAATAACAAGGAACTCATCTCTTTTACCGCCAACCTGGGTATCAAGATGCGTTTTGCATCTGTCGCTCACCCCCAAACCAACGGCCAGGTCGAAGCAGCAAACAAGATAATCAAGAAGCTGCTAAAGAAGAAGCTTGACAAGGCCAAGGGTTTGTGGGCGGAGAAACTCCCGGAAGTTCTATGGGCCATCAGAACGATCCCAACTTCCGCCACTTGTGAAACTCCCTTTTGTATGATGTTCGGAACTGAGGTCGTCCTGCCTATCGAAGTAACTCAACCAACCGCTAGGGTCGAAGGCTACTGCCCAGAGACTAACAGCGACGAAGTCAACCTTGACAAGGATCTCCTAGAGGAAAAATGACATAAAGCCCATCTGCACAACCTGCAAAACAAGCAGCGGGTATCGCGTTTCTACAACGCCTGGTCAAAGCCCGCAACCTCCAATTGGGGGACTGGGTAATGAAGGAAGTCATACCACCGCCAACAAAACTCCACCCAACTTGGGAAGGCCCGTACAAAATTGTAGAAGTTGTTAGCCCAGGCACCTTCTACTTAATGGACAAGGATGGCGTCACAACGACCCACCCTTGGAATACCGAACACCTTCGGTATTACTACAAATAGTCATGCCGCTACCCAAGAGCATCTTGACTTAGCTAAATTTTTGTTCAATATTTAGCTAAGGGAAGCTACCCAACGGGTACGACCCCGCTTTTGTAAAACGCTGATCAGTCAGCTATTAATGAAATGAGGAATTATTCAAACCATTGTTACCAAGTCTAGCACTGGGGGCAATTGGTAACTCTAGTCAGCGGACCACGTCCGATACATTGTGCACTTAGACCAATTTTAATTCCTTTAATGTTTCATTCGTTGGCAAAAGCAAAATTGTCAAAACTCTGGCGGTATAGACATTATAGGAAAAAAAACCAAATTCCGAAATTTCATATACTTAGGGCTGGGACTCCCCACCCAAAAAAGTTCATTACATCAGATAATTACGCCTCAGCGGCTACAAAAAATTATATATGACTTCCATCCTTCAAGAGTTGGCTGGGTTGGCTCGGCTTCCTTCGGCATCTCCACCTTCGGCATGCGGAGGCGGATGTTGGCGGCTTGTCTGGTCAGATCTGCGGGCAGTAGGACTTGGGGTCTCTATTATACCATCCACCCGAATATGGGCCGCTAAGAACCCAGCATGGGACACCTCCGACTGGGTAGGAGTCCGCTGGGAGTCATCTGCCGGGTATGCGCCACTTTCCCCACTACCCGACCGGGCACCATCAACCTAAGCGGGGGCAATACCCTTTGCCGGCGGAGCATCTTTAGCTGGCGGCACGACCGGCATGGACGCCCTCGCCCAGTCAATGGCGCCTTTCTGCTGCAACATCTCCACATTGGCTAGGGCACCAGCCTTCGCCGCTTCAGTCAACGCCTTCTTATGTTCCGCCGATTGCTTGAATGACTTCACAGCGGCGGCCGCAGCGCGGCTCCCCTCAGCCCCTAGGCGAGCGACTTCACCCTCCAGCCGTTTAACCTCGGCTAGCCTGGCGACAAACTCCAGCTGAAGGATCTCAACCTTCTTGTCCTTGGCGGCCACTCGATCTTGCAGTAGGGACATATCTTGCTCCAACTTGGAGAATTGATCGTTCCGCTCCAGGTCCCGCTCAATGGCGACGGCCAACTTGCCACGGGCATCTGCTGCATCACAGTCGGCCTTTGTCAGGCGTCACTCCACATCAGCCAACTTGTCCTGGGCCTCCCCCAGGTCCCTCTGCAGGCCCGCCACCTCCTCCCTAAGCTCCTGCTCAACCCGGGGCTGTTTCGACGCCGCCAGAAACATCTCGTGCAGCCCAACAGAGATGTGCCCAAATGCCGTGCTGAAGGGTGATTGGTCAACGGCGGTCGACTGTACAATCCGCTCCAGGCCGTCGAACCCCAGCCGCTCGCAGAGGTGATAAAGAAACTCCCACTCACCGTCATTTAGGAACTCGGCGTACGCAGCAAATGAGTCTAGGTCGCTCGCGGCCACCTCTTTCGCCATGTCCGCAGGAGCCTTTGGCGGAGCCTGTCGTGCCTTCTTCTGCTGGCGGGCCCCGGTGATCTCCACGTCATCCTCCTCTTCCCCGCCAGAGTCATTTTGACGGCGTTTTCGCTGAAGCACCTGCGTGCTTCCAGCGGGAGCAGGCCTCGATCCCCTCATCAGCGGCTCCGACCCCGCAATGGTGACTGCCTCCTCTGGGCGCACTGTTTTCTTGTGTACCCCGCGCCGGGTGGCCGGCGCTCTCTCTTTTTGCTGCACCGCCTCGCTTACCGCACCAGTCCCCCCTGAACGGCAGGCAGCCCGTCACCACCAAGATGGGAGTGGTGCGGCATGGATAGCACCACGGGAACTTCGGACGGGCTTAGCGCCAGCGTTTCCGGGTTCACAACCGTCTGCTGAGCCGCCAGCCCGGAAACGTACATGGTTTCCAGGAAGTTGTCGATCTCAGCGCGGTCCATGGCTTTCGCAAAGGCGTCACGGGTCGCTTTGTTACCCGGCGGAGTTTCTGCAAAAAAAACAGTAAACCAGTCAGCCTGGGATAATCTCATTAAAGGTGCGGTATGGCGGAGATTGCTTACCAACAGCACGAGTTAGTTGTTGATCGACCAACAACTCCCAGCCAGTAAGGAGACGAAAATCCAGCAAGTTGCGATTCCGCCAACAACTTCTGATACGTGCCACGTGGCACTCCTCTTCTCGAGTCAGGTTATAGCGCAACCCCGCTGCACAAAAAGAAAAAAGAAAAAAGGGGTCATTGTCAATACAAAGTACAAGGTTATATATATATAAAAAAAAAACCCGCCAGTCATGTTCAGCGGAGACCGACAAACAACCTCGGATAGGCTGAAACTCCGACTTCATCCTAAACGTCGGCTCCCCCTCGTTGGACCCCGCTTGATATTCCCACCCCATCGTGGCAACACAAAAGGTCCCCCGCCAGTAAGACATGGAATCTCGCAGGTTCTCGATCAGCTTGGGCGCTCCCTGGCAGCAGCTCAAGTTTACCTGCCCTCTGCAACCTTGGCGCTTCACTTACACCAGTTCGTAGAAGTGCAGCACCTCTGCCACAGTTGGTCCCTCGCAACCCGACAACCTCCATAGCGAGTTCAGCGCCAGCATCAACCGCCACATGTTGGGGCAGATTTGCCCAAAGGCAACGCCAAACTCGCACACCAAAATTTGAAGGTTTGGTACCAGTGGGAAAGTCACTCCCTGGCGGAATATCGCCTCGTGCACGGCGGCAAACCATGCTAGAAGAATCGAGGCCTTCTCCTCCACCGTCGGCGGACGCAGCTTCACTACGCCTGGCAACCGAAACATCCGCTTCAGCCGGTTGACGGCGACAACAGCCATCCTACCCCCCGCCTCGTCCACATGGGTGCCATCCTGGAGGACCCACGCTGACTCAGCATCCTACCCCGCCACCTCTCCCCCGTCAGCAGAACCACTGGCAGCACTATTACTCGCTAACCGCTCATCATGCATATTTTGGGCAGCGGCAGCCTCCCCTGCCCTAGAACTCTCTGGACGCGAAGCGCGACCCATAGCTAAGTCCCAGGGTATGGTTTGTAGCGGCTCAACCTTTAGCGGTTCTTGCAGTGAGGTTCCTGCACGGGCAGACGGACGCTACAAGTCAATAAAAATTCTATCCGCCGCGCTGAACGACACTTCGGATTCGGAATCCTCACTGCTTGAAATCTCTATGACGTCAGCCATCCCAAACCCTAAAACCCAAATCAGTCAGCTCACACAAGATCTAACTTATCCCTATATCAGTATCAGTTATACCCAAGAACGTTAAGAACAGTCACCCAGAAAATGCCAAAACAAGAACAAACACACTCAACCCAGATTCGACCATCTAGTAAATCCCTAAGCCCTAACTCTGTCAAACACCATAACCCAACCCCAAGACTCACTTTACACCCTCAGAACACATCGGGGAAGAACATATCACACAAAAAATACCCAAAACCCAGAAACTGGCAATAGCAAAAATCCAATGAAACAGGGATGAGGTTCAGGGTACCAACCTCAAGGATGAAGTCTCGGATGAGATCGTGAGCACTTGTCTTCGATGCAGAAGATCGTCGTCTCTCCAGATGTGATAACTCCACGAGATCGCCGCAGATTTCTTCTCGAATCTCAGACGAGCAGAGCTTGAAGACGAGAGTAGAGTTTGAAGCTTTAGCAAAGTGTCAAATCTCGCTAACTTCCCCCCCTTTTATGTCAACGTCAAACAATTCCAGGTCGTCCACTAAAAAACGACATCACATACCAACCGTACACGTGTCCCACGACTCCACTTACTCTCCGGATTAACCGAGGCGTTGCCTCGGTTACAAAATCCATCATTTCTCACATTAATGGCAAGGAGACGGCTACGCTGAGGAGACACGCCTCCACACGCTAACCCTCTAGAGGTTACCCATGTGTCGACCACCATCAGACGAAGCGTCTAGTGGAGGTAACCGCTGGGAAGAGATTGCCAATCATCAGAAGTCCCCGCTAAGCAAAAAACCCCGCCAGCGGAACTTCTCACTGTTCCTCTTCCAAGTGACGAAGTCCCCGCTAACCGAAACCCCGCTAGCGGAACTTCTCACTTGTCACCTTACGAGTGACGAAGTCCTCGCTAAGCGAAACCCCTGCCAGTGGAACTTCTCACTTGTCACCTTCCAAGTGAGGAAGTCCCCACTAAACGAAACCCCGCTAGCGGAACTTCTCGCTTGTCCTCTTCCAAGTGACGAAGTCCCCGCTAAGCGAAACCCCGCTAGCGGAACTTCTCACTTGTCACCTTCCAAGTGAGGAAGTTCCTGCTGAACGAAACCCCACTTGCGGAACTTCTCACTTGTCACCCTCCAAGTGACGAGGTCCCCGCTGAGTTAAACCCCTCGAGCGAAACTTCCGCTCGTCAACTGGCAGGAAAGGCAACCTCCGCTACTAGCAACACCGCCGGTAGAGCTCCCTTTCCATCTTGTCCACGTACTTTGCTGAGCGCAACACCGCTCAGTAAAATATCGCCAGCCACGTCTATGCGTCGCTGGTTCCTGCTACAACAAGCGGGGGGATATCCGCCAGCGGCAAATCCCGAGGCTACGCCTCACAATGACAACGACCGCCACGCGGCGTTACAGTCAGATCATCCCTACGGGACACGGGGACTTGTCAACAGTCTACAACGACCCTGATCAGGTATGTTGACCCCCGTTACCTGGGTACTAAAGATTGGGCTCGCTACCCAACACCCTCTGCTCCGAGCAGCTCCCCCTCAACAAACAAATTACCTACCATCCGGAGGTCCGTCTTGGCTAGGGAGTGGGGGACTCCCTGGCGGGCCTAGCAGGGGCCCACCCTAAAGGGTATAAAGCGTTCGCTCAATAAATCCATGGTTAACAACGCACTGACGCTAATTATGCTTTTGCAAGTCTAGCGGAGGTAACGTTTCATACCGTCGATCAACTCCCCAACCAAGATTGCCCTCCTTGACTAGGGACTTGGGGGACTTGTACCTACATGTGCATTGTACCGCCAGAAGTACCAACTCCCACCAGAGGAGTGACAGACCAAAGCACAGCCAGGCGGGTTACCGCCTGAGCCCCGGATCACCCCCAGGTCACTGCTGACGCGCCTCCATGCGCCGCGCCAAGATAGCATCAGAAGCTCAAGATGCTGGGAATTAAAGCACATCAGTCCCACATCGAAAACAAGAAGAAGATCAGTCTTCTCCTCACCTATAAAAGGTCCTCTCCTTTCTCCTCATTAATTACACATTTACTACTCATTTATTGCTATGCTGCCTGTGTGCATTGACTGACTTAGGCATTGGAGAAGTAAAGACCGCCCAGCGGGGTCTCCCTCTGACGCCTTGTCTCTCGTATGACAGTTAGTGAAGGCCATCAAGTCCTCAGAGTAGTGGTCCGCCCACCGGACCCACGTTAAACGAAAGATCGGCTAAGGCCGAACTTTGAGCATTAACATTATGTAAAGGTTTTAAAACTGAAATTAATTTTTCCTATTCTTGTGTATATCCAATCTCAATCTGATATGCATGTCAATAACCTTTTAATGAAGATAAGTATATCAGATCAATCTATCCGATATGCAAATCAATTTAAATCATGTAAATGATATGAAATGAATTCCACCTTTAACCCAAGATCAGTGATAGAGATTCTCCTTGATTTCCTCTTGGTGATCCGATTCTTCAAAATTCTTCTATTGCCTTGAGTCACCGGAAAAGCAGGAGAAATATCTCTTAAACCTTTGCAGCCTCTGATCTCCTAGTGACTTTGGGAAAGTCATGTGTTGAATGGTAATAACCCAACTTACTTACAATCTCCCCCTTTGGGCATTCCCATTCAACACATGACTTTGTCATCTTTTTACCCTGCAACTTTTGATTTCACAGACAAACACTAATCACAAACCAAAAGGTGCTATTTGGATTAAGGAATCAGTTTCCATCTTTTCCAAATCCAAGTAGCCAAATAAAAAATCTAATTATCAAAGTAAAAAATTAAGCATCCAAATAATCTGTGCTTATGCACTTACAATCCAAAACCAAACTAAATAAATATTGTCCATCAAAAGTTAACATGCAGAAAAGAAAAAAGAAAAAATTAAAAAGATGAAATTTTTACTTCTCCCCCTTTGAATGGGAAGGCACGTCAAAATCCTCCACCAGTTTGGTCACGATGTCCTGGAACTCCTCGGAATCCATGGAAGAGGCGCTGGCCTCCTGTGCATCTTCCTCCTGGACAACGGTGGACGGACCAGGAGCGCCAAACCCTGGAGGGTGGCACTGCATGTTCTGGACTTCCTTGAGGAGGTTGGTCAGAGTGTGGTTGGTGCGAACGAGGAGGGAGTGCATATCATCCATGTCATTTGTGAGGCAAGCGATCCGCCAGTCAGCCACTAAGATGGAGTCACGAAGACTCTCCAGAGAGACCGGAGGAGGCAAGACAGGGGAGGATGCACCAGTAGGAGAATGAGGAGACTGACGAGAGGGAGGAGGAGGACTGTGGCTCCGTTCACGATGCATTCCAGGATGGAGCACGCCGGCTCTGGCAGCGGCCTGGCTGCCCTCCTCGGGAGGAGGAAGACGCCGGTGTCCACCAATGCGTGAAGTGATCTTTAGGCGAACCATGATGAGAGAGGTAGAGTAAGAAAAACCTGCACAGTTAGACAAACCAGAGTGAAATCCGAGAGAGAGAGGATAGATGGTATTTATATCAAGCCAGTAGGGTTAGAGAAATCGAAGAGACAGGCTAGTGGGAGATAGCGTTTCCAAGAAGGAGAGGAATTATTACAAGTTATTGTTCCGAGAAACACGCATGCAAATAACGTCTCCCCCTCAACTTATGCTTAACCAGTAAGGAAATTAAGTGCAACCAGATGACAGTCAAATAGAGAGAGACCAAGAGAAATATAGATTCACATAATCTGCAATTATATCACACAATCTATTCGCCTGCTAAGTATCAATGCAATGAATGCAGTTGGCATATCGAAGGGAGAAAATATAGCATAGTTGAAGCACAGAGAGCATAAATCACTTAGTGAAATAACCATATTTCATAGTATCAATCATGATGTATTCTATCAACAAATAGGATTGGTACTCATTATTAGAACTAAAGGAGTAAACCTGTGACAAAAGTGAGTATAAGCAGTACATGGGGCTTAGAAATAGGTTTAGTGAAAGAGAGGAGAAGTGAAGGAGGAGAACTGGACATATGAACTTGGCTCAGTAGATCTCCTAGGCGAGATAGGAAGCATTGTTCCCAAGATATTAATGTAGTTGAGTCATGGACTTCTTTACTTTGAAACAGCACACACTCATGTAGCAAGACACATCCCAGTAGCTCCCAGACCAGATGATCTTAGGGTACTGAGCATTACAAGGATGCTCCATGGAGAGTGTCTCGAGTTGTGGTTTGTATTTTCACAATTGAGATACAGTGATCACCAACCAACTCGTTTCTTGCAAACCGTGGAAAGTTCACCACAACCAGGGTCTGACTACTTAGAGAGGAGGGATATATTTATCCATTCTCATTTCTTACAAATTCTAGAAAGTTCACTACAACTAAGACCTGATTACTTTGATAAGAGAGAATGAACCATTTGAGCATTTTAAGCAGTTCTCCAACTTTACCGATACTCTCTTGACAAGAAACACGAAACATGCCACCACATAAAGCTATAAGTGAAGTGCATAACAAGGTTGCCTGATTAAGTGACTAAACATGAGTACACAATTATTTGTCCAGAATAAGACATGATAACAATGGACACGTAACTGATGAAATGTGCACTTCACAAAGGACTATGGTCAAGGTACACTAAGATCACAATTTTCTCATTCAACAATGACCAAACATAAGAATGCCTCAACACTGAGCACAGATCCCAAGTGCATTTCTCAACATCTCAAACCTAGCAGTGTCAAGAGGTTTTGGCAACAAATCAGCAAGTTGACTATCAGTGGGCACAAAGCTTAACTCAAGTATATTATGCTCAACCAAATCCCTAATAAAGTGATATCGAAGATCAATGCGCTTTGTTCTAGAGTGTTGAACATGATTTTTTGTGATGTTAATAACACTCGTATTGTCACAGAAAATAGACAACTTACCTTGAGATATACCATAATCATGAAGCATTTGTTTCATCCAAAGCATTTGCCTGCAGCAACTTCCAGCTGCAACATACTCAACCTTTCTAGTAGATAGAGAAATGCAGTTTTGTTTCTTGCTATGCCAGGCAACCAGATTGTTGCCAATGAAGAAGCATCCCTCAGAGGTGCTTTTTCTGTCTTTCAAGTTCCCTCCCCAGTCAGCATCAGAGTATCCTGCAATTTCCACATTAGTGTCGAAAGTATAAAAAATACCACAGTTAACTGTACCTGACACATAGCGGATGATTCGCTTGATAGCTTCCAAGTGTGATTCTTTGGGGTTAGGCTGAAATTGAGCACACACTCCCACACTGTAAGAGATGTCTGGTCTGCTAGCAGTGAGATAGAGCAAGCTAGCAATCATACTACGATAGAGTGTGGTATCAATTGATTTCCCATCCTGGTCTTCGCTCAACTTGGTAGTGGTACTCATGGGATTGTTCACTGTCTTCTTTGATTCAAGACTAAATTTCTTGATCAGATTCTCAGCTTATTTGGTTTGAGAGAGAAACAAACCTGTATCAATCTGATTTACTTGCAATCCAAGGAA
>LYNE01003099.1:14015-28730 GCA_001662545.1 Rosa x damascena
CTTACGATTTCCACTGGATCGTTGATCTTTGATTGTGGCGTTGGATTTCTGCTCCTTCCGTTGCTTTGTTTGTATGATTTTGATTCGGATTTCTGAAAATCAAATATAATTTTTCTCATATGGATTTGGTGAGATTCGATCTGTAGGTCTCGGCACTCATTGGTTCATCTGATTCATATGGATTAAGTGTTAATTGGCAATAACTTAAATGGTGAATTGGTTTGTTTCTGTTGTCAGCTGAATTAAGGGAATGGATGCTTGATATTATACATGGAATGTTGTTTGTTTTAAGCCATGGTTAAGAACTATTGTGAGAGTATGCAATTGTTTAGTTGGCATCCATTTGGTGTTATCAGTTAGACGAAACTATGTTAATGTTTTCGGTAACTTAGAGGATTTAGACTTGAAGGACCCTTTCAAGGAATCTGTCGCCGATTCTGATTAACATGTGGTTTTAAGATCATTTTATGCTTTGTGTACTTGTACTGTAAACAATCTAATGGCCTTAACGGCGTTCCTTGTTTTCCATTTAAGGTGGTTCGGAACATTGTGATTGTGATCCTAAATTTTAATCAAATGAAAAAGAACATAAACTATAATCCTTGGGGAATTCTAGTTCAAGGTTCTTGAATGACCCTCTTTGATTATTTGGTGGTTCTCTTGTTTATATTTTTCTTGTTTTTCAACTTATGCAGATTCTGGAAGGACTTCTTAAATTGCCAGAGAATAGGGAATGTGCTGACTGCAAAGCCAAGTATGTAGCTGGAAGAATTCTAAAGAGATGATCTACATAGATATATATTGAACACTGAAGCATGAGAATGAATTTGACTTAAGAACAATGCTTCTAAAAGAAAACCTTAGCAGTTGTAGCCTGTTCTGATTTTGAGTGATTTAATTGCTTTGCAGGGGTCCAAGATGGGCCAGTGTGAACTTAGGTATCTTTGTATGCATGCAGTGTTCTGGGATCCACAGAAGTCTCGGGGTACACATATCCAAGGTGAGTTTTTCATTTTTCATGCCACGTTTGTTATAGTATTATGTTACCTGTAGGGTGGATGATTTTCATGTGTTTGGATTTTGGAACCCCCCTGCTCCCAACAATATTGAAGCATATCACCAAGCAATTTTATTTTACCAACCTCCCCTTGCTCATATAGCATCATGATCACATTCATTGATAACATGCGGCTACCGAGTATTCGCCCATATGTTCTTATCTGTCGTATACAGTTCTTTCTCTCTCTTTTTTGACTTTTAATTTTAGTTATTCCCTACCCAATGGCTCATCTGATACTGTTGGGTTTTGCTGCAGGTGAGGTCTGCTACCTTGGACACATGGCTACCAGAGCAGGTGGCATTTATTCAATGTAAGCTTGTCTGCTAGACTAAGCCCCTAGTTCTACCGGCTGATGAATATTTTCTTTAGGATTGAAATCATTTTTCTGATTTTGTACAGCAATGGGAAATGAAAAGGCAAATAGTTACTGGGAAGCAGAACTACCTCTAAACTATGACAGAGTTGGTATTGAAAATTTTATTCGTGCAAAGTGCGTCCCGGCGGTATCCCTAAGACAACTAGCATCCATTTCCTCTGTTATGCATATTTAGCTAAAGTATCAAAACTGCTTTTGTAATGATTGGATATTCGCTTCAGGTATGAAGATAAGAGATGGGTCGCTAAAGATGGAAAACCAAAATCACCTTCTAGAGGACGTGAGGAAAATGCTTCCACACATTGGCAGAGACCTGTTGAAAGCAGTGGGCATGGGTATATTGCAAATTCTGAAAAGAAATTTGAGGAAAGGAAGAACATACAAACAGCTAGTAGAAGAGACAGTGTTCCTGCTGGAAGAATCAGTCTTCCTGTTCCTCCTAAAGGGCCTGATCATGTATGTTATAGCGTGTCTCTCTGCCAATTCCCACTTGTCTGTTTACATTCTTTTTCATGTGATTGTGCCCGATGGATTTCTCATGACTATATTACCTGTGGTTCTGGTTATCGGACTCTATTAACTACTGATATAAATGTAGGATTTAAAGATTATTAGTTCATTATATCAACTAGATTTTCTAAGAAATAAGGAATTAATAATAATTGAGAAGAAACAAAGGAAAGAATAAACAGCCCAAAGGCAAATTCCTTTTAAGAGGATGCATTGCTATGTTACCTTCTTTTCTTTTTTTATTATGGAAAATCAGAAATTATCTTCCTCCAAAAACCATGTTAAATGTGCTTGCTAGTCCCCTTGTAGTACTTGTGTGGACCAACTTTTGTTCGGGAACTGTAGCAACAGTGTACTAGAATATGTGTTATGCTGGGTAATAATGCATTGCCATAAGATGGTCACATGGACAAAAATCTATGAGTAGTCTCATACCAGTACTGAAATGTCTATGGCTTTCAGTTATGCAGAGTAAACATGTTCTAAATGTCGATGGGTAGGACTTTGTAGTGGTGATTAAAATAGAGATCTTTCATATGAGGATAAAGGCTTTCAGTTATGCGGAGTAAACATGTTCTAAATGTCGATGGGTAGGACTTTTTAGTGGTGATTAAAATAGAGGTCTTTCATATGAGGATAAACTGGATACATTCCATATGATGATTAAAATACATTTCATATGAAGCCTGTTTCTTCTGCTATCACTCTGTTCTGCAGAGGAGAGGGGATATGCTATTTTTATAGGTTGCTTTTTTACCCCATTTTTGGAAATAGTAGTTTGATGTTAAGAAATTTTGATCCATCCTCTTATCTATATATCAACAGGTTGTACAGGTCCCAAAACCACAAAATGTTCAGAAAACAGAACCAGCAGTTCCACAGGCTGAAGCAACAAAGCCAGCTGCTGAAGTTGCTTCTGCTGTGCCTCCAAAAGTTGATTATGCTACTGACCTTTTCGGCATGCTCTCAGTAGAAAGTCCCAGTGAGAATAGCTCAGATGCAGCACCAGCTGACGATAATGATTGGGCAGGTTTCCAGTGTATGTCCTTACTCTCTTCCCTATCACCGGATCTAGCTATCCTTTACTTGTTCATTTTGGCTGTTTGGTTCAGAGTTCAGACTTCTCGTCAGTATATGGGTTTGAGAGATGTGGTTATGTTTAATCTGCAGCGGCTAATGAAGCATCAAAAATTGAGAAAACCAGTCCACCAAATGCAGCAGAAGGCAGTAGCAAGTCTGCATCAGGAATCGAGGATTTATTTGCAGATTCACCGTCATTAACACCTGTTGCAGAGAAACCCAAGAAAGATGTTAAAAATGATATTATGAGTCTTTTTGAGAAGGTATGTGATGCCTTGTTATGTACAATTACAATCTGTTAAAAAAGTATGTTATCAGTAAACAATACAATTTCTTTTTCCCTGCTAGTTGGAAAAATTACTTTGCTCCATTGTTGAAGTTTGTTTTATTTTACTATCATCAAGCCTTCTAACTTAGTCTAGTGAATGTTTCAAAATGGTATGGATGTGCGTTATCTTATATGATGGTTTGAATGTCTGCAGTCCAATATGGTGTCACCATTCGCTATGCATCAACAGCAACTCACAATGTTGGCTCAGCAGCAGTCTCTTTTCATGGCTGCAGCTAAATCTGCTGGTGGGGACCAAAAGTTTCCGGGCACTGCACAACAACCTGTTTTGAATGGAAGCAATTTACCTTCCCAACAGCAACTTGCAATGCTGGCTCAGCAGCAGTCTTTTCTCATGGCTGCTGCAGCTAAATCTGCTGGCATGGACCAAAAGTTCCCTGGCGTTGCTCAACAGCCCGTGTCAAATGGAAGCAGTTTACCCTCCCAAAGTTGGCCAAACATTGGCTACCAAATTCCTGGAATGATGATGCCTATAGATGGACAGGTAGGGTCCACAGATGGACATGCTTACTTATTCTTGTGATGTTAGTTCATCTATCTGCATCTACTGAGTTTCTCATTTGTTATTTATCCTTCTGAATCAGGCAAGGACAGCGGGACCGGCAAATCCAACGGGAAGTTCTGTTCCATATCCAACGTCTAGGTATGTCATATATCTCTGCTTATCTGAGTTTAGCTGCCACATGGGTAGAATCTGTTATTGAGGCATGCTTTCGTACAGACTGAAATTAGTAAAAGTCAATGTAAATAATCCCCAGGAAATTGAGCTTCGGAACATTTTATTGTAATATTTGTGATTTGTCCTTGTTGTGCATGTACTCTCAACTGTTCAAATTTGGAAATTGAGCACAATATGAATACTTCTGTTTTGTTTTCTTGTTTTTGCTAGAGCTCAAACTTTTGGGGAATTGCCCCAGATTTTACTTTTCAATTTCAGTTATAAATCTGGGACTTGTACTTCCTTTGTCTGGTATGTCCTGGGTGTTGTTTTGTTTTTGGAAGCATTATCCTTAAATATAATGACTTCAATTATTACGCCCACAAGCTTATACTGGAAAGCGAGGAATATAAAACCCCAAGTACCTAGAAATGGGTGCATTTTCAGTTCTCTAAAAGTATCCATCATTTAATGGTAATGCTGCATCTAGTTGTGTCGTTGTCCTTCTTTAGCAGTTTAGTACATCTCGTAACTGGTTCTGGAGTGTATTCACAGTTTTTGACACCCTATTTGGATTTTGGATACTAAACACCTGAAAATTCTTTAATAAACTTATCTGTGCTTGAATCTTCTATTTTCATAACATGACATTGCTTCTCTTTTACAGCTTTTATTCTATGCCCCAAGTTAGCCCAGCTAATGGCCTTACAAATGCTGGAGTGAACAAAACTCAGTCACCGGCTCCAACATCGGCTGCAGCTTCTTCTACCCCAATACAAAAGGGAAAAGATTATGATTTCTCTTCCTTAACACAAGGGATGTTCGCAAAACAGTGAGGACCCATGATGGGTGGTGATCCGATGTCTCTGTTATACCATTAAAAAAAAATGAAAAGAACAGTTGAATCACAGGAAAATATTACTTTCTTTCCCCTTTTTTCCACCTGTACTGGGGTTTGTAATCTATTTGTAGAGGCAGTACCACTTTTTGGCTTTTCATCTATTGGTGATTACTTCATTTGTATGGTTAGAACTATTTGAGAAATAAGATGGTTTTAGATTGATCACATTTAAATTGTTTCCACTCAACTGTGTTCTTTGGTCCTGAAAGAAAAGAAATCAGGAATAATGACCTATTCTTGATCATCTCTACATAATGTAAGATGGTCTGCGTGTAGGGAGATTTACAAGTGTTCAAAGTCTTTTACTTGTTTGAAGCTCTAAGCAGAATATGGCTTCTCTTATGTTGCTGCCAACCTCAGTCTCAATCCTATTGATTGTCTTCATCCTCTCTTTATAGCCGCACAAACACGAATAGAAATTGCTCATCTCTACCATGTGTGTGACGATCTGTGTGCAAAGTCGTGTGGCTAATCAATTGACTAGGCCGGTTTCAGCCATTTTTAGGCGTCGGACTTCCATTGTTCACTGTGGCTTTCTTTTGATCTAGTTGAATTGACTGGGTCTTATCTAAAGAATTCCATATTAAATCATTTAAATATAAGAAGTGAAGGGAAAATGAAAGAGGAATTACGTTATATTTACTGACTGACGGACACCATAGTTTAAATGATCATCATAGTGGTCTGAGCGTGGCTTCTCTTCTGTAGTGATCCGAGTGTGACTAACGGACACAATAGCTTACGTGCGACCAATTGAGTCAAGTTTTCTTAGGTAATTCTTGAAATTTCCAAACAAAGTTTAGGTATCAATCTTGGACAATTTTTTTTGATAAAAAAAAAAAAAAAAATCTTGGACTTCTCTTTCAGGCTAATACTGTGCGATTAATCGGTGACGACCAAGTGTCACTCACTGGACAATTAGACGGTGGTAGACTGGTAGTGGCATGAGAATATAGATGAAGAAGATGGTGTGCTACAATCTACAGTTCCAAAATCTTTATCATTGATTCCTTGACGTTCACACTCGGTAACGTGCTAACAAACAGTCAAACATAGTAGCCTACTTGGTAATTGGGAACCGATCACAAAGCACCACGTATTGACCGGAGCTTTGGAAGCATGCACGCTCATAGCTCCAGGTGAAGATGATCGAATATCATGCTAGCTACCTCCATACTCGCTTCAGACCAAAAAAAGGAAAAGAAAAATGCTCCATACTTGCTTTTGTTCTTGTTTGATATAATGGGTGATGGTGATGCAAGGTCCCAGATGTGTCGGGCGGCCGGCGGGGGCTTAATCAGAAGAATGGGACAAGTTGTAGAACGTCGACCGAGCACTCTCTTGACTCATTGCAGGACCATTCACAAAAGATATGATTCCTACGCAATGTAGGTTATTCTCAAGTCCTTAACCCCATTAAGCATACATGAGTATATTCCATAAATGGACATACTCCTAGTCCTACTCCTGATCCGAACCCTGACCACTACTGTTTTGAAAAGAACATAATCCAAGAATATTTTTATCCAAATTAGTTTAGACATTGCTCGCATGTCCAAAATCTAGTGTAATTTCATTATTAGAATCGTTAAGTTTCTATATCATTATTTAATATAACAATCTGATGTGGTAGATTTTATGATAAATGAGTTGCAATGCTAGGTGAGATCGAAAGTTTAAGACTTCAATGATTCATAAGGAAGGTGTCTGTCATATTTGAAGGACTAAATGTTTTTTTTTTAATTTCTTATAGTGGTATCTAATAATTTAGAATCAGCGGTTGCAATTCTAACATTACGCTGTAGGATGTATAGAGATACTTAAGAGTTTAGATACTACTTTGGACAGAAGCCAAACTCCATTAGACAGAGTATTGTCCAAAGAAAACCTATCCAGGCATTTTCTGGGCACATTGAAATAAGAAAATGAATAGGTTAATTTCTTGGTGTATTGCGTCTTGTATTTCTCATCGTCCTGCTAGCTGGCTATAGGTGGTTCACATTTTCAACGGGTGAACTGAAGTTTGCAAAACAGACACATCTTACGACTTTAGATGTGCAATAATATCTTGGCCCTCAACAACCGATGGGACTTTTCCGGCATTTCTTTGGACGTACATACTTCCGTATAAGCATATAAGCATGCATGCTTATATATTTGACCAAACAACATTACTAGGAGTTTAGTTGCTCCTAAAAACAATAACACAAGTGTAATTAAGCTTGGTGATGATTGGTTTGGCGGCAAATGTTTAGGTCTTTAACTCATGATTGAACTCGGCCATTAATCCACCAAATCATTGAGAAATTTGATACGATAAGACACTTCTGCTAAATCATTGCACCTACTGGTTTTTTTCAACGACTAGACTAATACGTAGATCTCTCAGATTGCATCTGGGTGACCTGGTATAAGAATATAAGATTAATCAAGAAGTAAATGATTCGTGGTAGCTAGCGTGGGTTTGAAGAAGTGCTCAATTATATTTGTTAAACATTAGTTTTCGGGGTTTTGGACTGTAGACACAACTGACAGGCACATGAGATGGCCAACCCACAAATTATCTATTCTTGTTTCTGTTTTTGTTTTGGCAACCCACAACTCCACATGTTCCTTGTATTACACTATTACTCACTACTCAGCCGTTGACTCTGCAATTGCATTATGTAATAGGTTGCTTTTGGTCTCAATCTGGGTGAAATTAGGTATATACACGAGTATATGGCCAAGAATTACATGCCGCGCACATAATTGCCAATGGGGACTGCTCCAGTATGAGGTAGCAAATGTAGCATATTAGTTTCCTACCACGAATCAAGACTATTATCCGCCACCACTAGATTTGTTAGCTACATTTTCTTCTCCAAACGGAATAAACTCATACAAAACCTCATTCACTACCAGAAATCTGACCTTTAGCCACACCCACTAAATTGTGGGTATACCGTCTATTAACTATGAAGCATAGTTAGCAGTGGGTATTGGCCTTTAGACCCTTTACCAACGAATTCCGTGTCCGACGCTGGATGTACCAACTCCAGTTGGGTTTTTTACCAATCGGCCACCGCAACTAATTAGTTCATTAATTGTTGAATATAGGCAATTTGATAACCAGACTTGATAGAAAAATACAAAGCCTTAATATATACTAGCAGTGGCCTACACACGCTACGTCTAGGAAGTTTTGTATTGTTTATTTTTTAAGAGTGTGTGGTGTAGATAGTTAAAAATGGTGGAAACTCCCACCACGGCTCCACTACATGCAATTGAATTTCTGTTTTTATTTTTTATTTTGTTAATTGACTTTATTATCTCTATTGATTATTTCTGATTTAAAGTATTTTAATATATAAGAGGTAAATTGGTAAAAAAAACTGAACTTCTCTTCTCTTAATAATAGTATAGATACACAACTTACAAATTCAAAATTGACAAAAGAATGATAAAATCAGAAATGATGTCAAACTTATAAAATCAGAAATTATGTCAAACTTTGGCTAAACAATTTTGAATGCAAAATTTTTTAATTTTTTTGCTCATCTATCAAAGACATAGTTGCTGAACTTTATTCACCGCACAAAATCTTAGTGAGAATATATTATGAGCCTCAAATAGACACCATAATCCAACTTATAGAGTTTTAAAATGTAGTAATTCTTGACACTTTTGTGTATATAAAATTGTCAAACATACGAGAGAGATTATCTATATTTTCTTAACCATGCATGAATAATAAAACTATTGTTGAGGTTGCACAAAATTTAGTTTAGCTTAGTTAGGTTAAACATATTGAGGTTAAATATTTGAAAAGCCTATATCTTCCATTTGAGATGTTGGATTAAATTGGTTAATGCACTCACCAAATTAATTAGCAATTTTCAACAAAGTATCCTACAACTCACTTGAAATGTTTATTGGCTGATAAACGTGGTCGGTTTATTACTTAATCATGTCGGAAGCTGAAAATTGAGAGAGAGAGAGAGAGCACCCCTCCCCCCCCCCCAATTGCCCATGGTGGGTGGCGGTGGGTGATGGGGCGGGGATTTAGGATCCCTCCTCCCGCAAAGGCACACTCCCCTTCCGGAGTTAACGGTCACATTTTTACATATAGCCGTTGAGAGATATGGTGGTCGCGATTCGATCCGCTTTTAAGTATTCTACTGTTCCTCACAACTAAACAAAGCCCTGGTCCCCCACTAGGTACTTGCAATCAATTATCCCATTATTCTACTACAAAGGTTTTCTCTTTTCCCCCTTGGACAATAAGCTTAAACATGTGAAGGTCGTCATGGACATGATTAATTAAATGGTTAATCCCAGCTTCTAAAGCACTTTTCCCATGGTTAAATAAACAGAGAAAGGCAAGCTCCAGCTCCGACCCCGAGAATTGTCTGGAATCTGCTGCGTACTTTTAGACTCTGCAGGTTGTTTTGGTGGGTTATATATTGGAAAGCAAAATGACCTGTCGAGTGATCTTGACATGTACGGCTAGCTCAGACACTATAAAATAAGTTAAAAATCCCAGAGACTTGTAGAAATCTAAGAAAATTGATAAAATTAGGGCAAGATTTGGCCGAAATTACAACTTAGTTAATTGAAATTTGTCATAGTACATCGGTCGAACTTGTTGCTCATTTTCATTAGCTTTCAACTGGACTTTGTTAGAGGATGTGTACCTATGTAGTTGTGATGTTATATGATATGTCTAGTGAAGGTGGAGATGTAATGGGTGGTGTTAATGCAAAATAAGAAAAGATGAAATTAAAAAAAATAAGACAATAATCGAATATCAAATGATAAAAATTAAAGGCACGAATCAAATTTTGTGTAAAACTATTGAATTATTAGATCTGTAACGAAAAAATGAAACACCAAATCATATTCTAGCATTGTAAGGGATTTAGAGCATTTGTGTGCACTTACACCAACAAAACTGGATGACTAGATAATATTAGTTGCCTTTTTGTTATTATTAAAAAAATTAATTACAAATATGAAGAGATCATCTAATAAGTAGCAGGTAAGGTACGTCATTAGTACATATAGATAAATATTCAATAATAAAGGCAAAAATGAAACATTTTGATTCTCTTTATATCAAAAAGAAGAAACAAAAACAAAAAAAAAGAAGATAAATATTCAATCCTATCATACTTACTCCTAACATTTGGTCGGAAATTTTATTTCCCCCAACTTTTGCCACGAGTCATTTTAATTGGCGGGTCGGGCCATCTTTCTTCAGGCTGAGAACACCCGATGGTGCTGACGTGTCACCCAACCTCTATTTGATCCATCGGCTCTCATTTGATTGAAACCCCACGCCCCCTCCTTCCCTCCCTATATAACCCTTTCCCTTCTCTCATCACTTTATATTTCACTGTCTCTCTCTCTCTCTCTCTGGTCCCAAAGCCCCACACCCCACCCTCTCTCAAACACAAAGCTGTCGCCGGAAAAGGAAAGATTCCGACCACCCGCTAGAAATGTCGACGAGTTGGAGCAACAACTGGTTACTCTCTCTCAAGATCGTGCTGATATCCACCGGCGTCGTCTCCATGGCCGTCGCACTGAAGCTCTCGGTTCCGGTGGCCGCGGACCTCGTCGCCTCGCAAGTGCCTTCTCTATGGAGCTCTCTGCTCTCTTGGCTCACACCTCCTTACCTCTACATCCTCATCAACTGCATCATCATCAGCATCGTCGCCTCCTCCAAGCTCCATAATCCAAAATCCGAAGATAATCACGATTCCGAAACTATTCCGCCGCCGTCGGAGATGGTAGCCGTCGCTCCGGTATCGACGGTGGAGATCCCCGCCGCGGAAGTGAGGCCTGAGTACACATCCTACAACGGCGTCGCTCTGAGCGAGTACGGTTACGATTCCAATGTGTTGCCGGAGGTTTCCGATTCGTACGGAGATGCAGCGGCGGTTGAGACCGTTGAGGATTTGAACGCGGAGCCGGAGAAGGAGAAGAGCGAGGTTCTGAACGTCGGTGATGACGCCGCCGCCGTGGCATCCAGGCCTGCACGGAGTGGCTTGCAGAGGAAGGATTCCATGGAGTTTTGGTTGAATGAGAACCAGAGGCCACCAGTTTCTGCTAGGTTCCCTCACAGAAAAGCTAGCCCTGAAGGTAACCTTGCTCTCTCTCACCTTGCAAACGACTTGTCGTTTTTGCGTCTTTTTTGAATTTTGTTGCGGATAGGAATGAAGGAGCGGCCTAACCGACTGGTCCGATCGATCACCTAAACGTTTATCTTATGGAGATTGAAAAGTCGATAATGGCCTCGTGTTGGTTACCGTTTTGAAAGACAGTGGCAAAATGGTAAATTGAGTGAAAAGCTGAGTTTGAATTTGTTGTTTGCAGTAGGGAGGTCGTTGGGAGTGTCGAAGCCGAAGAGGCACGACACGCTGGAGAGCACGTGGAAGACGATAACGGACGGCCGGTCGGTGCCGTTAACGAGGCACTTGAAGAAGTCCGACACGTGGGAGCGGCGAATGGACCAGAATACCCCTCCTGCGAACAACAGGACGATGAACAAGTCGGAGACGTTCCACGAGCGGAGCAGCACGACTGCGACCGGGTCGCCGGTGAGACAGTCGCCCGGGGGACGGCTGAGGAAGGAACCGTCGCTGAGTCAGGACGAGTTGAACCGGCGGGTGGAGGCGTTCATCAACAAGTTTAACGAGGAGATGAGGCTGCAGAGGCAGGAGTCGTTGAAACAGTACCAGGAGATGATCGGCCGTAGGGCCCTGGCGGCGCCGTTAACTCATTCGGTTTAGAGAGCTATCTATCGCCAAAAAGTTTGTTTAGGGTGTAGTGAACAAAAACGATCATGTTCATAGTTTATCGCGTTTGCTTTGTTTTGCCAATGTCCATTATTTTTCCCTCTTGTTTGTTCGAGAGGGATGAAGGTACCTTGTAGTTGTAGGAACTATAAATATATGCTTGAGAAAGTACGAGTTTATAAATTATAATCAAAGAGAGAATGTTACTCCCTAGCTACCACCTTCTATTCGTAAGATACTCAAAATCCAATAGCGAGTAATTAAGAGCTTGTTTATACTTCAGTTATGTTGTCGATAAATTCTACAGTTGAAATTGGGATGAAGTTACTTTCAGGAATTAGAATGTTCGATAATTACATATGCAAGATCAAGTGAGAAATGATACTTGTTTTATGTGTTAGATATTTGTATTACAAAATAACACCTTACATGTGTAAAAATACCGATAAATCAAGCAAATTTAGTTTAATATAGAATATAGTAATTTGATATTATTAGTTTATTAATAGATAGAGCCATCTTGCATCTGAATCAAATTAATCTATTTAATCACCAACATATCAATGTAAAGTCAGATATTAGGAGTTCAAAACATCTACTGCATAAATGAGAACATAATACAATAATATTTAGGGGCTGTGACCACTTACCCCAAATTTTAGCTTCAAAATTGCCTACTTACTCCAGCAAGAGTTTTTTAACCCCATTTACCAAATCTAACAGTGTTTGACAGTATTGCTCTCATTTTAATTTATAAATTACAATCATATATATATATATATATATATATATCTCTCTCTCTCTCTCTCTCTCTCTCTCTCTCTCTCCTCTTCAATCTCTTCTCTCTCTCCTCCTCCTCCCCTCTCCGATTTCTTAATCAAAACACCCAAATATGAAAAACCCAATTGTAGTCACTTTCTGATGGACTCGGTAGGCAAGAGCGGTGACTCCGATCAAAGAACAACACGGCTCCCGATTCAAGCTCTGAGAATCTGAACCCCAACGTCTCTCCCGGCCTGAAATCGGCGAAGTCCCAGAAATCAGGTTCCAAGAATGAACAACCCGAACTCGGTTTTCCAGTCGCCTAGAAAGAAGATCCGAGAGAGGAAATTCGTGGTGGCAAAGAAGAGAGGGAAGAAGGAGGACAATCCGAATCCGAACACTGAGTGCATGTGAACCCGACTCCACCATCTACCTCTTGTCCTAAACCCAATCGATTCTACAGCTTCAAGGTCTGGCGATTTCGCACCTGCAATTTCACAAATCCGGTCGATCCAGAGAAATCGCCGGTGTCTTCGTCCCTGGTCGATCCGATCTGGTACCCAGAGCAATTTCTGGGTGCCCAGAGCTTTTTTTTGGTATACTTTGAGTTNNNNCCGTCCACGCCTATTCGATCCCAGAAATTCATCACATCCCAAGTGCCCCCGATCGGATCTGAACCCAGATCAACTTGAGCAACCCAGCCATCAACGAGCTCTCCTCCGATATCTCCCAACACCAGCGAGATTAAAGGCGAGAATTCTCGCATCTTCGCAACCACGTTGAACTCCATCAGAGGCTGCGGTCCATCAAGAGGGCAAACCAGAGTCAGACGTGACATATGGGGACACCGTCACCGCCAATTAGGGGAGAAGAAAGAGGAGCACCACCCCCCCCTTTCAAATCCAAATTACCAAGCCACTGCGTAGCCTGGAAACCTCTCTGCCGAGAGTCAAGAAATTTGCAGCGCCAAGTAGGGGAGAAGAAAGAGGAGCACCACCCCCCTTCCAAATCCAAATTACCAAGCCACTGCGAAGCCGGGAAACCTCTCTGTCGAGAGTCAAGAAATTTGCAGCGCCACCGCCGCCAATCAAGGCCGGCTGCAGCCTTAGGGTTTCTCTCTCGAGAGAAAGAGAGAGCTTTTTGTACTAACTCTTACTAAATATGAAAATCATTTGGAATTAATGGCTTTACTTAGCTACGGTAATCTTCTGCTTCATGGTTTCTATCTCTACAGATATGTATGCACGCGCGTCCATTCTAGAGATGACATGCGTAGATTTCCACTAATTTTTGTAGCATCATTTAGTTGAAGGAGCAAAACCATTGGTTGCTTAGGTTCCTATACAAGAATCCTGAATCCTCTCCGTCTCTCACCAAAAAAGCCGACTAATTATCAAGATTGTTCAAGTGTTAATTGCAATCTATTGGATAAACTCTAGCTGGATGATGGTAATTAAATGGCGAAACACTTTCCAATTATTCGACTAGGTTTTGCACAAGTGAAGGATAGAGATTGAAGGATTTTGAGTATTGATCAAATTACATGTCAATAATAAGGGAAAATTGACAGGACCCGCCCAGGATTTCACCTTGAAATCAGAAGTGGCCCTGCGGGGCCCACCTTAGAAGAGATTATACAAAAAATTTGGCAGAACTCCCTTTAAAAGTGGACTACCCATAACCTGTAGAAAGTCATTTACGCTTCTAAAATAATTCACCTTTAATCTTCTGGAGCCACCATGCTCCCTAAATCACAACATCTTCCAAATCACAAAACAATTCTAAAATTAAGAATATTAATCACTTAGGTTATCAGAGCAATCTAATGTACAGGCGTACAAGAGAATAGAATACAAGATAAAAGACCATTACTTTTATAATGCGGAAGCTATAGCAGTTATGCCTCAACCCCAAGTACGCTCGACCTCAAGCTAAACTGGTCTGCAAACTGGGCATTTGAAACCGAAGGGCTTAGGGAAAAACATTTAAAAACTGTTAGAGTGAGTGGACGAAATATAAGTAATTTCGAATGAAAAGTAAAATGTAATGCTTTCCTAAGTTATTCTGTAAAATCTCGCATGCAGTAACAATCTTGAAAATACTTTTAAACATCATCTTTACTGCAATCTCAATCACGTAAACAAATATAGAGCATATTGCAATCTCTTAAAATCTCATCCTCAATCCTTTTTTAAAACATCATTTTCAAGAGGTTCATTTGATGACTAGAAAGGACTGCT
>LYNE01003100.1:0-11121 GCA_001662545.1 Rosa x damascena
TTTGCTAGCTTTATGTTGATTTCCGAAATTAGAATTGCTGTGTTTTAAGCAAATTAATAATGATCGAAAGACTCGATCATTGTCTTTTACTTTTTGAGTTTCCTTTTACAAGTATGGTACATGACTCATTAGGCAACATGTTATATTCTTCTGGCTATGACAGTCGATATCATAGTTCTTCTAAGTTTCACAAATTTCATATATATATACAATGTACAAGACACACACACATAATTAAGTACAGTCTTTTAGAAGATTAAATGTTTATGTAGCAATCACCTTTGCATAAATTGGTCATTTTAAGGGATTCCTTGTTGGACTCATTTTTTTATGGCACTTCGGCATCTCGACTGTTTAGTTTTTAGGTCCTAATGTATACATCACTTACGCAAATTTTCAGCTAAATTAATTATCGTTAATATATTGAACTAGATTAAATCAATAGACGAACCGAATCTGTCCAACCTGAACCTTTCATGTTGTAATTGTAAATCGCAGTTATGAATACCTTAATGATAATTAATTTAGCTGAAAATTTGCAGATGTGATCTACTCAACAATGTCCAGATTCAGATTTAATGTATATCGTAATTGCTTGATCTTTAGCTTCCTGTTCATCATGAATTTTGCACAAATAGGTCAAGAATGTGACGTTAAAGGGGCAACGTACTACCAAGTAACCAACAGCCACTGATCTACCATATGCTCAGGGTTAATTACGTCTTAGTGATAGTTGACCCAGTTTAAGCTAATTAAGATAGGCTTTGCTGGATGAAAATTGAAAAGAAAAGAAAACCGTGTTGCGTTGCCTTGGCTGAACAGTGGAACCCCAAAATAAGGCAGATAATTAATATAGCAAAGAAATACAAAGGTCCGTAATCCACATAAACAAGCTAATCATCGATCACCTCCCGTTTGAACTTTGAAACGCAACGCAATTATGACAGAAGCACACATGACCCATCAAATTAATTGACCAGTATGGGACCAGGACAATGTATTTCTATAAGGACAGTTTGAATAAGTATGAGTCGGTGTGTGTGTGAAACCCCCCTATAGGCCATACAATCATAATGGCCCCTCAGTTGAGGTCGGTGAGTGCATGAATCAATAAACCTATACGACCAACAGCGTGCTACCGAGTAAATTCATGTCAACATATACATAGCTAAGCAAAACGTGTTGTATGTGTTGATTCAACTAAATAGTTAATACTAAAAGAAGCCATAGGCGTCCTATAATGAAATATAAGGTCCATGCCAGTGACAAATTATCGATCATGTTCCATTTGAGAGAAGCACACATCACACACGACCCATCAAAATTCAAAAGTGACCAGTTTGGGAACTGGACAGCAAGGTATGATCTGAGAAGGACAAAATTAATTGATTTAGTTAGAGCAACTCCAACAGCTTCTCTATAATTTCTGTATTTTAGGGAAGCAAAAGTCAAAGCTTTAGCCTATTTTTCTTTTCCAACTCCAACAAATTTCCTATTTTACAACAATCTCTAAAATCTCTATATTCTTCCTTAAAATTTTGGAGTTTGCTCTAAATATAGGGAATTTGGTTTTCTCTTTCCTCACTTTCCCTAAAATAGAGATAGTTATAGGGAATCTGTTGGAGCAAAAGAGGCTTATTTTTCCCTAAAGTAGAGAAAAATCAAAATATGGGGAATCTGTTGGAGTTGCTCTTAGTGTGTGGAAAACCTAAGCCACACAATCTTAATTACGAGTCAAAGTTAATCACTTGCTTTGGTGCGTGTGCTGAAGTAGGAGAAAAAGAGAGAATGTCCTAGAAAGTAAGAATAAGACTTCTATAAAGAATGTTGTTGCTGGTAGTTCATCGAGTCTGGTAAAGGCTAAAACTTCACCAAAGAAGCGCAAGGGGTTGAAGAAGCTAGTGTGGGGGAGGATAGAATGCCCGTATTTTCTTTTCTTATAGTTCTAATTATTGTAGAGAGAATTAGGAGAATAGATGTGTCTTTCATTAATAATAGGAGCCTCTATATATAGGCAGTACAAGTACATAATTTTGGAGTACAATAAATCATATTCTAATTAAAACTATGAATCTAGAATATTCTCTCTTATTACAATTATAGAAAGTAATTCTAATTTGGTAAGGCACACATAATCCTGATATCCTTTAACACTCCCCCTTATGCCGACCATGGCGCTTCAAATGTTGCCTCGTTAAAAACCTTGCTCGAGTAATAAAAATCATGTGGGACAAAAACAACCTCGAGGAGGAGAAAAAGAGTACAACACATCTTTCACACTCCGAGATAAACATGTAGATATCATACCTCCCCCTAGTGTCAAGATCTCCCCCCTGATTGCTACAATCATGAGAGTTTGGATAATTTCCTCATTCTGACACTCTTCACATGTCTCTCAAAAGTGGATTTAGGTAACGACTTAGTAAATAAGTCTGCTACGTCATCCTCTAATCAAATTTGATTCACTTTAATCTTTAGAAGTGTTTGTTGTTGCTGATTATAAAATAACTTAGGCGATATATGCTTGGTGTTATTTCCCTTGATGAAACCTTGCTTCATTTATTCAATGCAAGCTGCAATATCCTCATAAATGCATGTAGGTTCATCTGTGGTAGACTTCGAACCACAACTTCTTCGAATGTGTGCAACTATGGACCTTAACCATATGCACTCACGCATTGCTTTATGTAGAGCAATAATATCTGCATGATTCGAATAAGTAACAACAAGGGTCTGCTTTGTAGAACTCCAAGATAGTGCGGTGCTTCCCATGGTAAAGACATAATCAGTTTGGGAATGACCTTTGTGAGGGTCAGAGAGATACCCTACATCAGCAAATCCCATCAAAATGTCAATGTGACGAAGGGAGGGGGGACGCTGGCCACCCTTAGTGGCCTCTGCGGCACAGACGGCGTTGCCGTGTACGACGACGGTGACGACGGCTCTTGGGTCTACGGATTCTAATTCCATCTTGACGTCCATTATTTTATCTGTGTAGGGATAGAACAAAAGCCCATATCTATCATACCTTTTAAGTATCGAAAAATTGTCTTTACACCAGTCCAATGGTATGGCGTTGGCGCAGGGCTACATCTAGCCAATAAGTTGAATGAAGTGTCCGGTCTTGCATTGTGCTAAGTACAATAATGCGCCTATTGCACTTAGGTAAGCATTTTTGCTACGAACACGTCTTCATCATCATCCCTGGGACAAAAGGGATCCCTCTTAGGGTCAAGAATACGGATGACTGTGGGAGTTTTTACAAGCTTGACTTTATCAAAAATGCCTAAGTCTTCATTGACATGGTATACAAGTTCTAAATGTAGACAAAACCGTGTTCTCCCAAGGTCCTTAATCTCAAACTTGAATTTCAGATGTTCAGCGGTTTCTCTTAACTCATCAAGGGTTCCAATTATGTTATCAACATAAACTGCGACAATTGCAAATCTGAAACTTGTCATGGAAATGCGTTGGCATAGTTCATCATATCTCTTTCTAATCAAGTAGTCACTTAGTGAAAGTTGCATCGTCATTGCAAACGCACTCCGCGATCTAGAACCACTTAATTTGGGTAAATGAAGTCCATCAGGGACCTTCATATATATTTTCGTATCTAGATCCACATAAAGATACTTAATGACCACATTCGTAAGCTGCATATTCAGTTATTTGGAAACTACCAAACTGAAAAGGTAGTGGAGTGCAATGACATCCGTTACGAAAAGTTATTGTCAGGCCATAAAGCGAGTCTATAATCTCTTTTTTCGCATCACTCTTTCTAACGAAGACCTATTTATGTCAACAGGTTTTATGTTAGGAGGTCTCGGCATCTCAGGCTCAAAATCCTTCCTCTTCGTTAGTGAATTCAATTCAACCTGGATCGCATCTTTCCATTTAGGCCAATTTTCTCTACATTGGCATTCTTCAACGGATCAAGGTTCGATGTCATTGGTCTCAATAATCCCACGTCCTCATGTATACTAATGTAGTTTGTAGAGATCTTTATATTATCAGGAATTGGTTCTAACATTGAGGCGTCCCCCAACGATGTCACTTTGACATAACCACAATTCAGAATATTCTCATGAGACGGATTTTGAGTATCAACGATCAATGGATTAGGTTGTGCCAAACTCACTCTTTTCCTAGAGGGAGAATCCATCGAACCTATGGGTTTCCTACGCTTTCTAGCAGAACCCACGACCTGAGACGCCATTATGCCACCTTGTGGCGCCACCATCCATGGTGGCGGCGCCTTGCCCAGCTCCTCCAGGTGGCGCCATGTCCTCTTGAGGGGACATCAATCCTTGCAGGCATGTTTGCAGTATGTATATGTAATCTCATCAATTTTAGGGAATCAAGATGAGACATAGTGGGGATAGACAATGACAATTCCTATCATTCCTATTGAACGTTGACGTTCTAATCTCCCCCTCATGACGGGAAGACTGTCTCATCAAAGTGATAATCCGCAAATCTAGCGGTAAAGAGGTCACCTGTCAAAGGTTCTACATAGTTGACTTATAGTGGGAGATTTATATCCAACACAAATATATATGCATTCGTTGCTAATGACTCATTTTGATATGCTGTGGTGGTACAATTGGCACATAAACCACGCACTCAAATATGTGTAAGTACGAGATAGCAGACTCACACCTAATCACTGGCTGTAACACAAAGAAAGGTGAGTGGCGGTGGGTCGTAGACAAATTAATATAGCTGCATATGATATTGCATAACCCCAAGCGGAAATATTAATGCGCATTACCAGTGTTTGAGCTACCATCGTAGTCATTTAATGGTGGCTTTCGGCGAGACCATTTGGGTGTGTACATGGGAATATGTTGGCTAACATCAATCCCACATGATATGCAATAGTCATTGAAAGTCTTCGATGTAAACTCTCCAGTATTATCAAGTTGAATTGACTGAATGGGATGATTCGGGTAGTAAGCCCGTAGCCATATGATCTGGGCCAGGAGTTTATAAGCAGCATTATGAGTGGACCATGGCGCGACATGTGACCAGTGTGCCTGTGCATCAACCAACACCATAAAACATCTAAATGGTTCGAAAGTTGGTTGAATCGGTCCACAGAAATCCCCTTTGATTCTTATAATGAGAACACATGTGTACTTTGTGTAGGATGGTCTCAATCCTAATTTAGATAAAGGGTAAACTTTACAAAACAAGCGATGGGTCTTAGAAGCAACCAATGAGGATTTTGGTTGAGTCACAAAGTCACAATTGACTTGAGAAGTGGAGAGGGGAGTCAAAACTCCTCCTTTGGTGTCAAAGCTAAGAAATTGTCGTACGGGTAGGCGGCGGTGCCGTGAGGCACGACGGCGGTCCGTGGCTCTCCTAGAATCAACTTTTGATTCTTACTTTTCTTCGTTCGAAAGAAAGGATGTCCGTGTGAAGTCTTTAATATACAGATCATCATGTCACGACCTGGGTGCTCCAAACGGTCATGCCAAAGCCTGTATGTGTCAGAATTCCAAAGGACATCTCTTATGACGTTGTTGGATTCAATTACTCAAATAGTGGCTACATCCTAGTTAGTAATTTTTCATATTATACGCGAATAAAACACGTACTTACGTTTTTTTCAAAAATACTTCCGTACTTCGTATTTTTGAAAGAGACTCGTTAAATTTTCCGTACTTATGAAGCCAAAAATATTATACAGGTACTATACACGATTTTTACGTTTTTTTTTCCGTATTTTACACATAATATTGAACAAAAATGAATATAAATTAATATTTTTAATTAAAAATTTTAATTATTTAATTAATTAAAAATATTTTGCCGAACTTTTCAATGAACTATTTGATAAAATGTCCGAATAATACATGTATGTATTTTTCACGTACTATACACGTCCCCTTTTTTTACTAACTATGGGTTACATATAACCCACTAGAGCAACACATAAGCTTCTCTAATACTCGTTTTGATAAAATGTATGTATAATACACGTACGTATTTTTCACGTACTATACACGTCCCGTTTTTTTACTAACTATGGGTTACATATAACCCACTAGAGCAACACATAAGCTTCTCTAATACTCGTTTTCGTCCATAATCATTAGAGACAACGAACTATTTGATAAAATGTCCGAATAATACACGTACGTATTTTTCACATACTATACATGTCCCGTTTTTTACTAACTATGGGTTACATATAACCCACTAGAGCAACACATAAGCTTCTCTAATACTCGTTTTCGTCCATAGTCATTAGAGGCAATGCAATGGAACTTATGTCCATTTTCACTATGTGTTTCCACATGAAAAACCATTGGCTCTAATATCTCTAAAGCTCAAAAGGGTTCTTTCAGCCCCAGAGCGTAGAGCTTCAGTGACATTAATCAATGTGTCATTTAGCAACATAAATTGAGCTAGTCCTTGACCATGAATAAATTTAGATGGCTCTGCCATCATAGTCACAGAAGATCTAGTAGGCATCATCTCAAGGAATGATTGCTTATGTCAAGTTATGGTGTGCATAGGAGCAATATCCGCAAGGCATTCTAGCTCTCCGGGAAACATACCTAAGAAAATAAAGCTCGAACTAAAAGAATCGATACTTTATTAATAATAGCCAATGATTACATCAAACTTTCTAATCCAAAATGACTAAAATCAAATGTAAAATGATTAAAATCAAATGTAGACAAATAGTAGTTTACTCAATCCATTCGGCAACTCCAATTTAGTAGCAACTAGGTAAGGTAAGGCAAGATTTTGGTGAAGCTATGCTCACTTGTAAAACCATTCTCTCATATCAAACATTTCCTAAACAACGCAATTAATTGGATGGACCTAGTTGTGAAAGAGTTGTGACTATTGTCATTTATTGATAATGTTTAAGGTGAAATGCCATTACATTTATTCTTGGAAAATATAGACTATTAATCAAAATCTGCGACATCAACATTGTTTCCCTCACCAGATTTGAAGTCTGCAATAATGAGATTGACGTCATTGTCATCTCCATCTTCTCCTTCAGCTGCAAGATAAGCCTCATGCTCTCATATCTGTATACACCTTGTATTGTGCAGCTAGTTTTTCACTTGCATTACAGTGCTTAAACCGTTGCTCTAAAGATCCACATCTATAGCATACCTCACCCTTTAATTGAGATGCACCTTGTGCCTTAAGACATCCCCTAGGGACGTTGGTGGCGGACCACCATGGTCGGCAGCGCTAGCTTTGCCTCTCCCATGCTGGCCAATGTTGCCACTTATCCATGCATCATTTTAGCAGTTTCCTTCCTTTGTAGGGCGGTTGTATGGACCCACACGTCCATTTTGTTGTCCCTTAACTTTAGGGTTCCACTCCTTTCACCCTTCTTTAGGTGCGCCATTATAATTCACCTCGTGAATGCTCTTAGTTCCAACGGACCTTGAATTATAGTTTTTCACAAGTATATTGTCATGTTTCTCCACAACTGACATACCAGTGGTAACCTGATGAAACCTCGTGATCTGTCTAGCATTGTACTCAATCCTATATTGCTTTACAACCATTAATGTTAGGACAGGGAACGTTGAAATGGTTTTCTCAATTAATTCATGTTCTGTGAGCTCTACTCCACAGAATCCCATTAGAAGTGAGGTGATTCTCAACGTTATTCACCCATCGGTGAAAACCAATGTCATTCAAATTTGGTTTAGTGAAGTCAAGTTTTTGCAGGTTTGCATTCAACATTCAAAAATAAAGGAGAATAAATTAGTTTCGGAGTATAATACTTCTGCAACAACTAATTAAGAATTTCTGAGCCTTTTTGCTACCAAGAAATCATTTTTCCAAGAAATTTGGATTAGACCGAAACAATGATGTTTGAATGGTCAAATTTCAATGCTCACGAACGCTCTTAATTAGTTCGTAGCTAATTTAATTTCTCAACAAACTTCTTGTTCGGAGGAGCACGAAACCTCATAGTTCGGCTCAATCCCATGTTATAAGAAAGGTGATAGGTAGAAGAAGGGATATTAGAATCCCCAAGTACAAGAAAACAGAAATTAAAAGAAAGCAGGAACTTTTATAAAAACTTACTTAGTGTTTTCTTGTTACCTGATCTTGCTTATCGAGGCTGACGGATGCGCGTGTTGATGCAGGCATGCGAGGCTAATCATGTTTTGCATAAGGGTGCAAGAGGTGCACAGGTAGGCATGGGCGGCGGCGCAGGTAGGGGCACTAGGTTAGGGCTCGTGCTGATAACATGTTTAAGGAAAATAGAATTGTAGAGAGAATTGGGAGAATAAATGTGTCTTTCATTGATAATAAGAGCCCATATATATAGGGAGTACAAGTACATAATCTTAGAGTATAAAGATTCCAATTCTAATTAGAACTAGGAATCTAGAACATTCTCTCATATTACAACTATAGAAAGTAATCATAGTTTGGTAAAGCACACATAATCCTGATATCCTTCAACACTAATAACTCCAACTCTAAGAGGAAAGAGGTTGCAATTGCTTAATTATTTGCAGGTTGGTTAGCCTATACTGGCAAGTGGTGCTTCTATGAGTCTTCTTAGAAGTGCTAGGTGTTCACGTACTACAATTACTTTCTCAACGTCGATGACTAATAAAATATATTTCTCCCATTGAAGGTGAGGCAGTTTTTGTTTGTAATAGGCACTGGAGTGTTTTTTTTTTAATAAGACTGGAGCGCTTAATTCTTATGGAATAGTCATGTACGTAGGTCTAGTTTTGCTTATTTGGTGTAAGTTCTATTCTAACCTATTTGGTTCAATTAAAGTTTCACCCGTAAAAAAATAAATAAATAAATAATTGTCATAGATATATGACCTAATGTCCAAATTATAACCCAAACGATTTTAATGTAGGTATTCCCACTTACCTCATTTAAAGGTAATAAGTCAGTATTAGGCTCAGAAAGTTCACGAATTTACAAGGATTTTTGTCCATTTACCTCATTTCTAGAGATTATTTTCCCACTTACACCATTAAGTTTTTTTAATTCCCTCTTACCCAAAACACTCTAAGGAAATCTTCCCTAATACCCCATTATGATTTTTTTTTTTGTTTTTTTTTTTAAATACCCTCACCCCTTTTTACTTAGAGAGAGAGAGAGAGAGAATGGAAGAGAGAGAAACCATAGGAGACTTCGCCGGAGCCGGTCACCGGTAGCCGGATTTCGGCCAACTTTCTTCGGATTCCGGTCACCGGTCCCGTCCGCCGGACTTTTCAGAAAACCTCGCTGGAGGTCCTAAAAGAGGTCGTCGGAGATCTCATAGGTCTCCGGAAAGGTTTATTGCCACAATGGAGGGGCAATAGAATAGACGTATATTGGCCCCCAATAGACGTATATTGCCCCCAATAGTCTATTGCCCTCTATTGCCCCTAAATAGACGTTTCGATTACTGATAGCTAAATTTATAAGCTATTGATTTTCCTTATTCTCCTGCAAATATGTCAATTGTAATATAGGGAAATAAGGGTCTTCCACAGAGGATTAAGTTAAACTAAATGCTTCAACAAAAGTCACAAAAACGTGATTGCAGTTCCTACTGAACAGCAGTCGAAAAACAAACTAAAATCCTATAAAAACAACCCAGAAAAATATGAAAATTTACAGAGTTGTACTAGACACACAATTCGTCCAGAACACAAAATTTGGGAATTTTTGGAGTTCGTTTACTATGGAAATAAAATACAGAAAAACAGAGAACAGAAAGAAAAATGAAAATATTGAAGCAGATTTGAAGTTGGTTGATATCAAGATGATGAAACTAGCTAGGAAGGAAGTATCCGCCTCTAACAATCACACACAACACACTTTGTCCAATTTAATTCCAATTAACTTAGTTGAAGACGCTCAGATCGGCTCGGTACGCTTGAACACAACCTATTACTCTTTCTTACTTTGTACGCTAAGCAGGAAGTGCTCTACACCTAGACTATTCCCAAGCAATACAACCTAAAGGTACGTTTATTAGATTTAACATGCAGAGATCATTAAGTTTGAAAAGAGTTTTGAGCAATCACTAGGCATCGCAATTGACTTAGAGCCTTGCTAAACCTAGGGTTTTGTTTACTTGCTAGTGAAAACCACCAATTACTTCTCTAGACAATTTGAGGAATCCAACTATTGATCCAGGCATCAAACAATCAAAGTATTAGAACCCTAGCATGCATACTAAGTAGGCCTCCAAATTATACAAACATAGAATTCGTCAATGAGAAATCGGTAAACAAAACCTCAACTTTATTAATTGGAAAACAAATTGAATGTCAAAGCATATTATGGATCATGTCTAGGGCTTCAACTGCCCCCTACCTACTGGAAATTTAGTTACACATAATGGGAAAAACACAAAGGAGTTCATGGAGAAAGAAGACAACAAAAATCAGAAAATTGGAAAATACGGATCGGCGATCGATCTCGGGAATTCCAACGATCGATCGTTTATGGTGTGATTCTGCAATCTTCGTTCTCCTCTAGCTCTGGTGCGTCTATGCTTCTTCGTATGTGAGATGTTCTGGTTCTTCAACGTCCAAGGAGAGATTTTATTCAGTTTGTAACTCTTTCCTTCTTTCCTTTTGGGACTCTCCACTCCTTGGCTTCAACGGTAATCCCCTTAGTTATGTTCTGATTGATTTAGGATTAATTGACATCATTCTATCCAATAGGAGCAGCCAAGAGAATTAATTGCTGAATATCTTTTTCTTCATGTTGCCTTAAGCTTCCTTGATTCATCAAGAGTCCACAATTCTCCATTATTTGTATATCTCCTTCCTTTTGCTCTTATTTCTTTCCTTGCTTTGGAAAACCTAATAAACATAAAAACAACTAAATTAACCAGAAAATAAGATAAACTAACAAAGTAAATATGGGAATTAACAACATTATTATCGCATTATTATGCTCCTATCAATTACTGAAATGGAAACTAATCTTCCTAAAATTACACAAATAAACTTTGATTAAAGAAAAAAAACAAGGAGATTATATCAATTCAGAACATCTATTGCCCCCTTATAAACATCTATTGCCCTCAAAATTAAACCAATATATCCTATTATTACTTGAAAGCTGAACCCATTATTCCCTTCCCCTGTAGCTAGTTCCTTC
>LYNE01003100.1:31312-42368 GCA_001662545.1 Rosa x damascena
TTAAAAGTCATTGGATTCATAATCATGAGATGTTTGCAGCTACATATCCGTGAGATGTTTGCAGCCTGCACAATGTAGAGTATGAAGATCGAGGAAAAACCATATCTGTGATTGAGAATTTATTCTAAGCATCTTACCCGTAGGTGAAGTAGCTTTGTTCCCATTACAGTACACTGCAGATAGGAAAGAAGGGATTTCAACAAACTATGCCTAGAGAAGGCAGTCGGTATAGCTTTATAGGTTTAAATTTGTTAATTTTACAGTGTAATAGAGGGTGTTCTTATTGCAACATAATCAAACACATTTCTTTTGTAGCATGTTGATTCACCTTGGGTTATTCTTTATTCAGAGTAGTAAAAATTTTGGATGATATCCTTTGAAATTATGTACTCATCTCTGGAATGATGGTCAAGATTGGTACATTGTTGAATTTGTATTCCTCTTTGTGCCCCAAGTTCCTCTTCATTTTGATGAATCCTTGGCCAATTAAGGATAGCAGCCTATGCATTGATACTGGAATACTTCATACCTAAACCAATTACCTTAATAGACCTTTTCTGAAACCCCGAGAACCCTAGCTGATATTATCATACCAAAACTCTCAATTGTTTGCCAAGTTAATTATGATTTATGAGACAAACAAAAACACAAATTTCTCAATCTTCCTATAGAGCTTGTACATACATTGTCATGTTGATCTGTAGCACCATCCAATTGTCAATATTTAACCCAGAATATACATCACATGATTGTGCACCACAACATGGCAAACCTAGAATTAAGACAGAATTATGGCGATTATCATATGTGAAGCCCAAGAGCAATTCTTTACAATCAGAGTAACACAACAATAACACAACTAAAACATAACAGAAATTTGTAGTTTGGGGTTTTGTTTAGAGTCAAACACATAACAAATTCGGAAACGTGACCGCACTACCAACAAATGAATCAACATACAGTTGTTAACTGTAGTCTGATTACCATGTTTGCTGTTGTGATAGGTTATGCCTTTCATTTCAACCATCCATGCTTCAAAGTTAACGTCACACTTTCTGGAAAATATAATAGGGTTTTCATAGTTTTTGTATAAATTCATAAAGTAGAAATTACGTCTTGAGCTGCATTTAAGTGCTCGTACAACATTTGATTGAAGCTTAAGCATTTCTAATCTTTCCCCTCCAGTTTTCTGAATGTTTCATTGCACTTCCGATAAAGCCTGAAAATAGAACAAGTTTTTGCATTAGCAACATGCAGCATGTATTTATCCACAGAATAGACTCGGAAAAAAAGGAGGATTCGATGGCTTTCAAGGTCCGCAATTGACTTGATAACCAAGCTCAGAAGGAAGAGTGCCAAAAAATTGATCGAGTGTTAATAAATAAATAAAATTGATCGAGTGTTAATAAATAAATACAGCAAGTCTCTTCGAAACATAGAAGATGAACTTCATGCTAATCAATCTAACAACCCAAAATATGACGAAAAGCCCAAAATCCAATACATCAGGGACCCAGATCAAGTCCATAAAACTGATTTAAGATTCAGCAGTAAGTAATTTCCAAAAAGAAAAGCAAAGCTAAATGATTAAACTGTAATAAGTAAAGGGTTTCATACTTTCATTATCTAGTGCTGCACATCACAAAAGTTCAAAACTTTAAGAGCCCAATCAAGCAAACTTGAAAGAGAAATAGGGTCTAACCTCAAATGTAAAGTTAAAAAGCCAAAAAAGACGAACAAAAAACAGAGAAGAAATTTCAGATCAAACAAAAGGATGATACATTTACATATTTGAAATGGGTTGTTCAAACTCTACCTTCCTTTATTGTCGATTGAAACTGCTTAATCGCTGCTGGATTAGGAATACCCATTTTCTTCTGTCAGTTCCCTTTGCTGATATTTAAACATAAAGAAAGACTGCAAATTTTAGTTCGCTGATATTTAAACATAAAGAAAGACTGCAAATTTTAGTTCAACTACGGTAAACCCGAAACAAATTGCAAAAGCATTTCAATTCCGTATTAATAAAATTCATAGGCATCCCAAATTCAATCAATCTAACGCTTTTATACATCAATTCCATATATTCATTCCACCACAAAATTATAGATCTAATTAATCTCAATATGCCAACAGAAACACAATCACAAATCAAAGGCTTGGAATTCTTACCTTGTATCATTTCTGCCGAGACAATAGTCTCAATGACCTGCTGCTTCATGCAGTCCTCCTTAGTTCCTCGTCATCCCTTTAAAAATCAATCGAAATCAAGACCAGAAGCTCCCCTTTACATTTCAATTTGTACGAAATTCAAGAACAACAATCAAAATTAATAACTCCATTAGAGTGAAATTGAAACTCAGCCTATTAACGAATGAGAGGCTTGGGAGAATGGGTTACCAGAACGAAGAGGATAATTCGGCGGAGTCCGCGGCGGCTCTGATTGAAATCAGAAGTCGGGCCCTTGGTTTTGATAAAAGGAGACGCACCGACTTGGGTTTTGATAAAAGGAGAGGCACCGATGAGGCTGGCGGCGGTGGATGGCAGTGATCTTCTTGGGTTTTGATCGGAATTGGGTCCAGAATCGATTGGCAGTGGCGGTGTTGTGAATTGGTGGCCGGAAATGGAGGTCTCCGATGATGGCAGAGAGAAGTGGAAAGGAAAGAGGAGAGAATTAGGTGTGCGGCCGAGGAACAGAGAGAGATTGTGTTGAGTTTCTATAAATCCCAGTGGACATAGAGGTAAAATTAGTCCGCTGGAGGGAAAGAATGAAAATTGAAAGGGTAAATTCCTTCTATGGTACCTCAGGTATTGTTGCTTGGACAGTTTGATACCCGATGTATTAAAGGGGACAGTTTGATACCCGATGTATTAAAGGGGACAGTTTGGTACCTGAAGTTATACTCTGTTTGACACTTTGGTACTTCTGTTAATTTTTCTGTTAAATGTAAGGATAAAATTGACATTTAGAATATATGTAAAAAAACATGAGTTTATGGGTTGATTGACGTTTTTCATAATTTTATAGGTATGAATTAATGTTTATGAGTTATGTTGAAGGTGAAATATTCGAATTTTATGTTAAAAAAAATAATAATAATCAGATATTTTTTTTGTACTATTCTCTATGAATCTACTGATTTTTCCTCCAAAACTTGGATTTTTCCTCCTCTTCATAAACACAATGCGATGATATTATTTGGTATTATTTTAGGTCTTCATCATTTTTTGGGTCATTTAGGAGAAAATGAAAATAAATTAATACTTTTGAGTTATGTTAAAGTTGACATAATTGAATTTTATGTTTAAAAAAAATTAATTGTACGAGACAAGTTTCAATGGAGTACTCATGGGTGTTCACTATATGATTACTATATTTCTTAAACATAAAATTTGAATATTTCACCTTCAACATAACCCATAATTAAGCATTAATTCATACCTATAAAATTTTGAAGAAAATCGACCCACAAACTCATGTTTTTTTATTATGTTTATATATATATATATATATATATATATATATCCTAAATGTCAATTTTATCCTTACATTTAACAGAAAAATTAACAGAAGTACCAAAGTGTCAAACGGAGTCTAACTTCAAGTATCAAACTATCCCCTTTAATACATCAGGTATCAAACTGTCCAAGTAGCAATATCTCAGGTACCATAGGAGGAATTTACCCAAATTGAAAATTGAAAAAAGCCGCCGTTTTATTTATTTAATTTTTTTTTTAATAAATTAATATCAATTTTTTTTTAATTCATTAATCACTGTTAAATAGTGCACGGCTTGTGTCCACAATCGAATGGAAATATGTCATACAAATTTACACTAACGATATAAATCAATAAAACTAAAAATAAAAACATGGTACATCTCAAACATTTTCAGCAATTTAAGTATAACTTGTTTATTAAGGTTATTCAAAAATAAAACACTCCATGAGCAAAATGGGGGAGGAAAATGAATTTTTTAAAATGCCTCGCTGGATGTTGTCTGCATAAGAATATATGGTAGTGGTAGGAATTTCGGCCATTTCCGCCTTTAGTTGGGCATCGATCTACACGGTCAACTCGATACCCTAATTAGAACATAAAACAAATATGCTCGCAACCGGTCCTTGCAAATTCATTTTTTTTTATCTCTCAGCTCCCACACTCTCGTGGGTAGGGGGTCTACCTGCGGATGTAAAAATTCTGGGGTTTCTATTCGCGGATGGTGCCCCTCCCCTTGGGGAAGTTTGCGTGTGCATAGCGTTGACCGCTCCATTAGGTGCCTTATTCAAGGCGGATCGGCCTCATTTTTTAACACAATACCTATCACTGTTTTATCAAGATAAAGGAATTTTCGGATTGATCGATTCCATTTCAAAATTTTTGGATCTCACATAATCCTTATATGCCTAGTAATGTAGTATAATTTGTTAATTAGGCTTGTTACCCACAAAGCAAAAATGGGGGAGGAAATGGAATTTTTTTAAATGCACCATCGGATGTTGTCCGCATACGAATATATGGCAGTGGTAGGAATTCCGGCCATTTCCGCCTTCGGTTGGGAATCAATCTACACGGTCAACTCTATATCCTAATTAGAACATAAAACAAATATGCTCGTAACCAGTCCTTGGCAAATCACTTTTTTCGATCTTTGAGCTCCCACACTCTCGTGGGTAGAGAGTCTACTTACGGATGTAAAAATTCCAGGACGGTTGTCCGCGCATGGTGCCGCTACCCTTAGGGAAGTTTGCTTGTGCAAAGCATTGACCGCTTCGTTAGGTGTCTTATTCACGGAAGATCGGCCTAATTTTTTTACACAATACCTATCACTGTTGTATAAACATATGGGGATTTTCAAATTGATAGATTTCCTTTTCATAATTTTTGGATTGCACATAATCTTTATATGCCTAGTAATGTAGTACAACTCGTTTATTAGACTTGTTACCCTCCATGAGCAAAATCGGGGATGAAACGGAATTTTAAAAAAATTCACCGTTAGATGTTGTCTGCATACAAATATATGATAGTGGTAGAAATTTCAGCGATTTCCACATTCGGTTGGACCACGATCTACCCGGTCAACTCGATACCCTAAATAGAACATAAAAAAAATATGCTCGTAACCGAACCTTGGCAAATCACTTTTTTCTATCTTTCAGCTCCCACACTCTCGTGGGTAGGGGGTCTACTTACAGATGTAAAAATTCCGGAACGTTTGCCCACGCATGGTGCCACTCCCCTTATGGAAGTTTGCTTGTGCAAAGCGTTGACCGCTCCGTTGGGAGCCTTATTCACGGCGGATCGGCCTAATTTTTTTACACAATACCTATCACTGTTGTATAAACATATGAAAATGTTCAGATTGATTGATTTCTATTTCAGAATTTTTGGATCACACATAATCCTTATATGCCTAGTAATGTACTATAACTTGTTTATTAGGCTTGTTGCCCTCCATGAGCAAAATGGGGGAGGAAATCGATTTTTTTTTTTAAATTCACTGTTAGACGTTGTGCGCATACGAATATATGGTAGTGGTAGAAATTTCAGCGATTTCCGCCTTCTCTTGGACCTCGATCTACCCGGTCAACTCGATACCCTAAATAGAACATAAAACAAATATGCTCGTAACCGGTGCTTGGCAATTCACTTTTTTTTTTTTATCTTTCAGCTCCCACACTCTCATGGGTAGGAGATCTACTTACGGATGTAAAAATTCCGAGACGTTTGTCCACGCATGGCGCCACTCCTTTTAGGGAAGTTTGCTTGTACAAAGCGTTGACCGCTCCGTAGGGTGCCTTATTCACTGCGGATCAGCCTAATTTTTTTACACAATACCTATCACTGTTGTATAAACGTATGAGAATTTTTAGATTGATCGAGTTCTATTTCATAATTTTTGGATCGCACATAATCCTTATATGCCTAGTAATGTAGTATGACTTGTTTATTAGGCATGTCACCCTCCATGAGCAAAATGGGGGACGAAATAGAATTTTTTTAAAATGCACCGTTGGATGTTGTCCGCATATGAACATATGGTAGTGGTAGAAATTTAAGTGATTTCCTCCTTCGGTTGCGTCTCGATCTGCCCGGTCAACTCGATACCCTAAATAGAACATAAAACAAATATGCTAGTAACCGGTCCTTAGCAATTCACTTTTTTCAATCTTTCAGCTCCCACACTCTCATGGGTAGGAGGTCTACCAACTGCTATAAAATTTTTGGGACGTTTTCCCTTGCATGGTGCCCCTCCCCTCCGGGAAGTTTACGTCGACAAAGGGTTGACCACTTTGACCACTATTGAAATGACGTTGGATCTGCCTCACTTTTTTACACAATACATACTTATATGCTATAGATAGATGGGTAATGTCAAATTTATGGATTTCTATTTCATAATTTTTAGATTGCACCAATTCCTTATATGCCTAGTAATGTAGTATAACTTGTTTATTAGGGGTATTAAAAACTTAAACCCTCCAAAACCATCACTATGGAGGAAATGAAATTTATGAAAATCCACCATTGGATGTTATCATCATAACAATATACGGTTATGGTCAAAATTTAAGCTTTTATTGTCGTCGTTTGGGTCTCGATCTACTAGGTCAACCTTAAATTCTAAATACTGCTTAACACTAATATGCTCATAACTAATCATTCGCAATTTATTTTTTCAATCTGTCAGCCCTCACACTCTCGTGGGTAGGAGGTCTCGTAACCTATGTCAAAATTTCCAGATTTTTATCTCCTCATGCTATAGCTCCCCTTAGGGAAGTTTACGTCTACAAAGGGTTGATCGCTTTGATCACTGTCAAATTGACCTCATTTTTTTACACAATACATACTTATATGCTATAAATAGATGGGTAATGTCAAATTTATCGATTTTCATTTCAAAATTTTTAGATCACACCAATTCCTTATATGCCTAGTAATGTAGTATAACTAGTTTATTAGGGGTATTAAAAACTTAAACCCTCGAACACCATCACGGTGGAGGAAAAGGAATTTATGAAAATCCACCGTTGGATGTTATCACCATAACAATATATGGTTGTGGTAAAAATTTCAGCTTTTATCGTTGTCATTTGGGTCTCGAACTTTTAGGTCAACCCTAAACCCTAAATATCGCATAACACTAATATGCTCATAATTGATCATTCAAAATTTATTTTTTCGATATGTCAGCTCTCACACTCTCGTGGGTAGGGGATCTAGTAACCTATGTAAAAATTTATAGATTTTTATCTCCTCGTGCTATAGCTTCTCTTAGGGAAGTTTATGTCTACAAAGAGTTGACCACTTTGACCATTGTCGAATTGATGTCGGATCGGCCTCATTTTTTTACACAGTACATAATTATATGCTATAAATAGATGAGTAATGTCAAATTTATCGATTTCCATTTTAGAATTTTTGAATTGCACCAATTCCTTATATGTCTATTAACAATGGCGTAGCCACGTTGGGGCCTACTAGGTCCCGTGACCCAGTAAAGTTTACATATTTTCTAGTTTGTTCATATGCAGGGTGATGAGTCTGGCATAGTGGAAGCTTGATCAATTGGCAACATTTGGGTCATGGGTTCAAGCTACCAGCCTACCACCATGCACAAATAGCTTTTGTCTATTTTTTTGTTTTGTTTTTCTGGCCTGAACATTTATGTTTTGTATATAATATATATTATGTTTTGGTCTTTTGGACATTTACACTAGTTTTGAAATTACTTTTAATATATTTATTTACAAATTGTTTTAGACAATAAAAGATATCATTTTGGGTGTTTTTTTTCTTTTATTTATCAATGAATTTTTTCTTTTCTTTTATGGAGTTTTAATATTTTGTGAGTGCCCTAGTTGACATCAAATCCTAGCTCCGCCTCTGTCTAGTAATGTAGTATAACTTGTTTATTAGGGATATTAAAAGCTTAAACCCTCCAACACCATCAAGATAGAGGAAATTGAATTTGTGAAAATCCACCGTTGGATGTTATCATCATAACAATATATGGTTATAGTCAAAATTTCAGCTATTATCGTCATCGTTTAGGTCTTGATCTACTAGGTCAATCCAAAACCCTAAATACCACATAACACTAATATGCTCATCAGCTCATAACTGATCATTCACTATTTATTTTTTCAATCTGTCAGCTTTCACATTCTCATGGGTAGGGGGTCTAGTAACTTATGTAAAAATTTATAGATTTTTATCTCCTCGTGCTATAGCTCCCCTTAGGGAAGTTTACGTCTACAAACGGTTGACTAAATGAATCGAAATCGAAACAATAAGTGATGCTATGAGAAATCTGAAATTTAAATATTTGAAATTACAATACGTGATGCAATGAGTTCGTGAAAATTTTCAGAAAATTTTTCAAACGCCTGACCTATTTATAATTAATGTATGAAATTTTGAATTATAGAAATCCATATTTGAAAAATTAAAATGATAACTGAACTCGGAACATATTTTTCAGAACTTTGTTGAATGAGAATGTCCAATTTGAAAACTTGATAATCAAGTATGCGTTGCACCAAGTCTGTGATAAATTTCGTGACATTTTTCGGCCAGCTCTTTATTATGAATTTTTGAAATTTGAAAATACATGATTTTTTTTTTTTGCTTTTTTTAGAAAGGAACTAAATGAATTCATTTAAATCCTATGGAGATCACATGGTGCAATCAGAGCCGTGTTTTCAGTCACCGACTGATCTGGGCCGTGTATCATTAATTACATTTAGAGTATAAATATCGAGACGCACCCAGACTAGTCGACCCGGTTCCTAAACCCCAAAACCCATAACGGTGATCCGATTACTCCTTTTGATTTCCGCGACCTCTGTTCGGCGGACCGGTGACGTTGGAATCGTCCCGGAGGTGCGAAGCGGGGCTTTGTCCCCTTTGGTTCAAACGGCCGAGCTGTGACGGCGGCCTGAGGCTCGAAAGTTTCCACTGTGCATGGCTGTTTCCTGTCGGACCTGCCGGCGGGTTTTGTGCAATTTCCGACGAACTTGGTCGCAATTGGCGAAGACCCAGGTAAGAGGTTTGATATGCTCTTCCAGTTCTATACGATTATGTGTTCATTTACGAGTTTCAGTTGAGTGTTGGAGGAATTGGTATTTTGGGTCCGTCCGCCACCAGTACATGACTACATGGTGAGGCAGAGGCCAACACGTCTTGGCACCGAGTCAAGGCCTCCATTCCCAAAATGCATATCAGCCACCTGCAATATATATCTCAACAAATTAAAACCTACTAATCAAAATTGCTCAAGATCAATGACTTTCCATGTTCCAGAAATCAAAAACAAGCAAGCAAGTGATATATATACCTGGACAATCTTGAAAGTCCCATCGGAGGGGAAGCGAATAGGGAGATTTGGGCTATTCTTCTTGAGGCTTACTAGTGCATAAATAGCCTATGAGTACTTTCTTAGTGCTTTGGGTGTGGCCGCGTGGAAGAAGTAGAGAAGGTGAGATTGACTTTCGTTATAATTTGCAGCCGAGGACGGAGTGACGAGTTCTACCCAATCAACCTACTGTTACCCAATCAACCAACATGTTTTTTTCTTTTACCTTGTTTCCAACAAACGTTAATGGACTAACGGCAGCCTCAGACCCTTCATGATACGTTTAGAACCCGAAATGAATGAGTGGCTGTCGTTCTGCCACGTCACAGGTGAGTACCACCTAGGTGGATAGCAGAATTTTCAGACTTAACCTTGGTAAGTGATCCACAAAAGGTCGTTTTGAGACTAGATGTATAATCATGATAGTAGTAGTATTAGTGTATTAGTCACCCTCAAGTACAACACGTACAAGCAATAGTATAGGAAATTATGAAAGCTTGTCAAGGATTAATTTCATTTCACTAGTTAGGGTGTTAACCTAAAAATAAAAGTTAGATTCATTTGACTATAAATATCAACGACTGAGATCAACTAATAGATGCTGGGTCACTTGTACTACTGGTGCATAAAAGAATTTTCGCAATATTTACGACAACTCAACTTTCTCATGTCGATCTCTTTAATACAACAGGAAAAAAACCTGGCAGAATTGGCTCATTTAAGGCTTGTTGCACTATGTAAGGTTTTTGTAGGCAGTAGCTAGTATACAAGATCCTTTCACCGAAGATCAAAATTGTACAAGGGCGGGAATGTCCCTTTACACCAGGGCAAGGACTTTTATAACGATCTTTGGCCAGTCAATTGGAGTAGGGTGGAACCTGTACTATCCCTCGTTAGCCTTTTAGTATTTCCGTCCATTATTCGGTTAAAATAGGAATAAAATTGTAAAAAATTTATTTTTTTATTTTTTACAATAATTTTATTAAATAAATTGAAATTAAACTAAATTGTAAAAATAAAATGTTTGGTGAATATCTAGATTTACCTACCACCTCTATTGATTAATCTCATTAATTATTCTAAAAAAAAATCTCGTTGACAAAAATTAATATATATTTGTTATAAATATTATATATATGTGGCTGTCCACTGTAAATACTCATTAGTTATGTCCTTATAATGTAAACATTACTCCTATATAAAGGAGTCTAATGAGAATGAAATAGACACTTCTACCTCCTCCATACTCTGTTTCTTTCTTCTATTTCTATATTTTTCTCTAGTTTATAACACGTTATCAGCACGAATTTGCTCTTATTTTTCTTCTTCCTCTTCTTTGAACTCCATGATGATCTGCAAGCCTTATGGTGCAACATAGTTGCTTATGACCAAGGCTAATGATCTATGAGTTTTTCTTCTTTCTCTCCTAGATGAATATCAATTTTCTTTATGCGATCATTTACATATATTTGTATGTATCTTTAATATCATATAATTGTTGAAAATTTATGTTTCATAGCAACAATGAGAACTACATGTTTCATTGCTCAAGACTCGAGTCCTCTGACCGAGTAGTCTTAGAACCTATGGTTCTATAGACATCACACGAATTTTTTTCTCGTGTGTTCCCTATGAGATCCATTGTTCATATTTATGAACTCTTCGAAACCTTTGTTTCGTATATGAATTTTTCA
>LYNE01003101.1:6635-19743 GCA_001662545.1 Rosa x damascena
AGAAGCCCAAGCCCACTGACGCAGACCCACATACCCCACAGCCACGTCAGCAGAACAGTCAGCTGCCACGTCAGCATCCGAGGGACCCACTACCACGTCAACACTGGACCCCACTGCCACGTCAGCTCGATCGGGCCCTGGTCAACGCAGGTCAACCACCGCCGGCCACTTTCTGGCGAATTTTCCTGGCACTTTTCCGGCGATTTTTTTCGGGTCAAATTTTCCGGCGAACTTTTTCGAGGTATTTTTTTTCTAAAAGTTCCCGTTTTTTAGAGTTTTTAAATTCAATTTCACTTTCTTTTTTTTTCGGGGACTTGCAAACTCCCTTCTTCTAGCCTCCTTTCTTCATCATAGGGGAGACCTAATTAAGCCGAACAGTGGGGGTTCGTGCTCACTCCAAGCTTGGAGCTTGTTGAGATCTCCAAACTTAGAGTTTGTAGAGAATTTATGATCGACCACTTACGTCATTGTTTCGATCTAATCCAATACCTCTTGGAATTTAATTTCTTGGAAGCAATTACGCTCAGAAATTCATAATTTCTTGGGAGCAACTAAGCTCAGAAATTTTATACGTTTTCGTGGTAGCCTTTTATGCTCCGAAACTAACCCTAATTTCTTGTTCTCTTTCTGGATGAGTATCCTGAACAAATTGGACTTTGCTCCATTGCGAACAACTGGCTCTGAATATCACAAGTGGGTTCGTGATGTCCGCCAGCATCTCAAGGCCGATGTAATCCTGGATACGATTCTCAAGCTTAGCTAGGACGTGCTAACTGTTGAGCAAGCTCAAGCTTTGGAAGCAAATAGAGCAGCCTTTGAGGCAAATAAGGCGAAAGCCATCATCCTAATAACTCGTCATATGGATGATTCGCTCCAGTATGAGTGTATGAATGAAGAAGACCCCAGAAGGCTGTGGGTCTCACTCGAAGAAAGATTTGGCAATGTCCGTGACTCCCTGCTTCCTGACCTAGAAGTGAGATGGCATAGCCTCCGCTTATGTGATTTCAAGTCAGTTCTTGACTACAACTCGGAAGCACTTCGCATTAAATCCTTAATGAAATTCTGTGGTAAAGAGATCACAGATGCGATGTTGATTGAGAAGACTCTCTCTACCTTCCCTGTCTCTATATTGATGGTTGCTAAGAACTATCAAATCGATGTTACTGCAGGATGGATCACAAGGTTTCATGAGCTTATTGGAGCTATGAATATTGCTGAAAAGCATGACAACATCCTTGTGAAGAACTATAATTCGAGATCCATAGAAACAAAGCATATTCAGGAATCCAATTATAGTCATGCCTCTAAGAGAGGGCGCCAAGAGCGAAACCCTAATCTTAGGGATATTTTTGGACGTTCTGGTCCATATAATCGCTCTAATTGGGAAGGTAACCACAAAAATAGGCAAACACGCAACCGAAGAGGTAAACGTGGAAAGAGAGAGGGAGGCATGTTGGTTGCCCCACCAACACTAAGAGCCATCTAAATGATGCTTTCAAAGCGCCTCAATCAATGGAGACTGAGCAAAGAGATGTATGTTCTCGATGTGGAGTATCTGGTCATTGGGCACACATTTGTAGAACTTGTGAAGAAATTGTCACCACCTACAAAGCATATTGTGAAGCAAGAGAAGCTCATGATGTGGAACAAGAAGATCAAGAAGATGATCTAGAGTGAAGGGTTGAAGACTACAAATCTAGTTGGGATTAATAGATCACCAATTTTGTTTAAGTCTTTATTTTTCCAAGAGATGTAATAGGTAATTGCCATATATTTTTGTAGTAAATGCCAATGGTTTAGTTTGTCTTCAAAGTAGGCTCACCCAAAGTAAGTGTAATGTCTAGAAAGGTTCTAAGATTAGTGGTACTTAAGCAAGTCTTGCTCCACCGACATCTCTCTACTCACCTGGTCACATTTGTTTTGGAATTACGGAAAGAAGTTAGACGACTACCATTGTTTTGCATTAGCTAGCATTTTGGATTAGATTTTTTTTTGTCAAAGAGACAAATATGTAACTCCGTTGGCTTATGAATAAAATTTCAAGTTCTTTTCATTATGACTCAATTTTGATTCTGAGCATATTACTTTGTGACTACGATGACTGGGCCATCGGTATTAATTCAAGGACATGGAATGACCCAAGTTCCACTTGCCAAATGGCACCTTGATTACTGTCACAGAAACTCTCTATGCTCTTAGGGCAAATCATACCCTATGAATAGCCAATGGATTCCATGCGAAAACGCATGAAGAGAATGGAAATGAGTTCCTTTGCAATACCTCTAATGATTGCGAACAAAGGCGCATCTTAGAGAATTTTATGTGTCCCTCTAGTGGACTCTATGTCACTATTCGAGCTATTAATCCAATAAAAGTTATGAGAGAATATCTCTTAGATTTAGACACATATTGGCTTTGTCATAACAGGATAGAACATCCTAGTCATGATATGATGATCCGTCTACAAAAGACTTCACATGGACATCCATTCTCTCGAGTGAAATGAAGCATGAATCAAATGTTGATTCTAGGACTAAGTGTGACCGCCGCCGCTGCCTCTGGCACCGCCGCCATCCACCACCAGCCTAGGGCTGGCACAGCCCCTATCCATGACACCATGGATAGCGTCCATCATGGTGATGGCACCCTAGGTGATGCTGCAATCACCAACTTGCTTCAAATAGCGTTTTAGATGTTCATGCCCAAGCAAAATCCTCATTGGTTGCTTCTAAAGCCTCTCGCTCGTTTTACAAAGCCCGGTCCTTAGGGAAATTAGGACTGAGACCGTCCTATACAAATGATATGAAAATACTTATTCTTTTCTTACATAGAATCCATGAGGATTCTGTGGACTGATTTAACCAACTTGCGAACGTTTAAATATCTGATGATGATTGGTTGACACGCAAACACGCTAGTCACATGTTATGCCATTGTCCACTTGTAATGCTGCTTATGCTACACTCCTAGCAAATATTATATGACAACGGGCTCACTCCTCGGATCATCCTATTCCATCAATTGGACTTGACGATGCTAGAGAGTTTACATCGAAGACTTTCGATGTCGGACATCAAATTCCCATGAACACACCCAAATGGTCTCGCGGATACTACGATGGTAGTCAGGACATTGGTAATGTGCACCAATCCCTTTATATCCGCTTGGGGTGATGCAATATCGCATGCAGCTATGCTAATTAGTTTACGACCCACCGCCACTCAATCTACCTCTGCGTTACAGCTAGTGACTGGGTACAAGTATCATACTTATGCACATTTGAGTGAGCCATTTATGTGCCAATTGAGCCGCCACAGCGCTCTATGATGTGTCTTTAGAGACGAATGGGCAACTACGTTGGATTTGAGAATCCAACAATCGTCTGCCACTTAATACCCTTGCAAGGCGATCTCCTTACCGCTAGATTTGAGGATTGTCACTTTGATGAGACAGTCTTCCCGTCATTAAGAGGAGATAAGAATATGGATGCTCAACAGAAACGATAGGAATTGTCTTGGCCTGTCCCCGCTATGTCTCATCTTGATCCCTGTTAAAGTGACAAGATCACACAAATATGCTGCAAACATGCTTGCAAGGATGGACGTCCCTACGAGAGGACGTAGCGCCACCCTACACGGAGGTAGGCATAGCGCCAACGCCAAAAAGAGTGGCATTTTGGCGTTTTAGGCCATGGCCCCAGCTAGGATGTGTGGGAGGCCGTGGGTTAAAATGATACTTTGGCACATTCAAATCCTTTGATCATCAAGACTTAAAATCCGTCTCATGAGAATCTTTCAAATTATGGTTATCATTGGGGGATGCTTCAACATCAAAACCTATTCCTAAGAATATAGAGCTCTATGAAAATTACACTAGTGTACATGAGACGTGGGATAGAAACTCCATCATAATTGATGATGTAGTTTCACATGAGTTTGTTGAGTCTGATGATATCGAACCACGCTCCATTGATGAATGAATACCAACGTAGAGAAATTTGGCCTAAACGGAAATATGCGATCCAGGTTAAGTTGGATTCTCTAACGAAGAGGAGGGTTTTTGAGCCAATGATGCCAACACCTCCTAATATAATACCTGTTAACTAATGGGTCTTCGTTAGAAAGCGTAGTGAGAAAAAGAGATGGTAATCTCGCCTTATAGCGCAAAGCTTCTCATAAAACGCCCTGGAATCGACTATGATGAGACATATTCTCTCGTAATGGATGTCATTGCACTCCACTACCCTGTTAGTTTGGTAGTTTCCAAATAACTAATCATGCAGCTTACAAATGTAGTCACTACGTATCTCTATGGGGATCTAGCTACAGAATGTACTTGAAGGTTCATGGTGAACTTCATTTACCCAAGTCAAGTGGCTCTAGACCACGAAGCACGTTTACAATAAGGTTGAAACGCTCACTAAGATGACTACTTCATTGGGAAAGGATATGCCTACGTGTTTCCATAACAAGTTTCGGATTCTATCGCGGTTCATGTTGGACATGATCTTCGTTGGAAGCCCTTAAAGAGTTAAGGGAAACCGCTGAACACTTGAAATCAGAGTTAGAGATGAAGGATTTTGGGAGAACACGATTATGACTCGGTTTGAAACTTGAGCATCGTGTTGATAGATGCTTAGGCATTTTGACAATGTCAAACCTTCAAGCACCCCCATGATCGTCTGTAGTCTTGATCCTGAAAAGGATCCTAGCCTCTTCATCCGAAGGATGATGGCGAAGATGTGCTAGAGGTAGAAGTGTCTTACATAAGTACAATAGGCGCATTATTGTACTTAGCTAAATGCACAAGACCGGACATCTCGTTTGCAATGAACATATTAGCTAGATATAGCTTTGCGCCAATGCAACGCCATTGGATTGGTGTAAAAGATATCTTTCGGTACTTGAGATGTACTATTGATATGAGCTTGTTCTATCCCTGTAGAGAGATGATGGATTTGGTCCAATCACACACCAAGAATGCCGCCAACGCTGGCCTGCGTCCTCTATCCCCATCCCAAAATGACATGTGTTTTGGAAGGTTTTGCTGATATTGGGTATCTCTCTGACCCATACAAAGGTCATTCCCAAACTGGTTAAGTGTTCACCATGGGTAAAGACCATGATATCTTAGAGGTCTACATAACAGACCTTAGTCGCTATATCTTCGAACAATGCAGAGATTATTGCTCCTCACAAAGTGATTCGTGAATGTATATGGATTGGAACCATAGTTACGCATGTTCGAACAATTGTGGTTTGAAGTCTTCCACAAATGAGCCTACGAGCATATAAGATAATGCTGCTTGCTTTGAAGAAAGGCTACATCAAAAGCGACCGCACTAAGTATAATCAGTAACAACAAACTCTCTTCAAGATCAAAGTGAACTAGGTTCGATCTGAGGACAGTATGGCAGACTTGCTCACTAAGTCATTGCCTAAATTTCTTTTTCGAGAAACATGTTGGTAGCATCGTTTGCAAAAGTTATCCGAATTCCAATGACCGTAGTCGTCAGGGGGAGATGCAGACATCATGGGGAAGTGTCTACATGTATGGTCTCGAAATGTGAAGGGTGTGTTGTGCTCTTTTTCCCCTTCGACCGAGGTTATTTTTGTCTTACTAGGTTTTTGTTACTCGACAAAGTTTTTATTGAGGCAACAAGAGGAGCACTACGTTTGGGAGACACAAGGGGGAGTGTTCAAGTAAATCCAGAATATGTGTCTAGCCCAAACTCTAGGTTACTTGACCTAGTGGTAATAGCGTTTTAATTAGAGAGAATCTCGGTGAATATCTTAGTGATATCCATTCATTGTATGATTATATTTCCTTGTACGATTCAGATTCTATGCATTGTAATCCTCTATATAAAGATGCCCCTATTATCAATGAGAACACACAGCAATTCTCTCTCAAGTATCAACACGAATATGAGAACACCCTCCTAATGAACTGCCATTTGAGGTATTTTATTATTTGGTCTAATTGTAATTTTTAAATCATATCTTTTTTCAATTAATGATTAAAAACCACCAACTAATTAAAGTTCTCTTGATGTTATTAGTAGTCTAAAATGTGGTAGTCGAAACTTTAAAGTCAAATCGTGTCAAGATGGTTTTGAGCCATCAAGAATCAATTTGTCACTGAAAGCCAGGCTATATAGTGGAAATCAATTAATTAAACTATTAAAGGCGCAATTTTCCAATTATAGCGCCTCTATTTTTTATGGCAAGATTCAAAAACTTAGAAGCTGGTGATGAGATGATTGAATGTTTTAGAGAACTGGAATTCTTGAGGAAAAAGTGTTGGATATGTTGCACGTCCTCTGCATTGAACAAGACTATAAAATTTCGCCTTTTTTTCACCAAAAAAAAAAAAAAAAACCTTTGTAGCAATTCTGGAATTATATTATTATCAGCAATCGTAATCAAAACCAATACTATCTTTTAAAGCACAGTACCATTTGGTCTAGTGACATAGTCTCCCTTTTGCAAGTGGGAGGTTGTGAGTTTGACTCACGAAAGACTAGTTATAGCATTTGAGTTGTTTATCTGATAAAAAAAAAAACCTATCTTATAAAGACCAGATTATTTATGTTGCTTGCATCTCAATAATCATTTAAGAGTTTCGTATTGTGATAGAAGAGAGTAGTTGTTGTTTCGCAGAAAGGATCAGCATAATGCTAAAGTTGAGTTGTAAGGGTTTTAACAAAATAGTCGGTGATGACTGCATATTTGTACAGTGTAGCTATCAAAAGAAAAGTTTCAAATAGAAACTATATGGACTACAAATAGAGGAAGAAAAAAATCTGTAATGTTGATCTATGAGAAATTCTAATTATAAAATTTTTAGGATTAAATTCAGTTTACTCCCTTGAACTTTAGGCCTAAAATAAAATTGGTCCCTCTTTCTGAAAGTCGATTACGATGGTCCCTATACTCTCAAATGACATCACCCAAGTCCAAAATTTGAATTTGACTCGAAACATGACGTCAGCTGCTGAGTTGGAGCCGACATGGGGGCCCACAGTGACGCAAAATGGACATTTCAAGTTTTTCTAATTTTTTCTCTCTTTTTTTATTTTTTTTTCTCTCTCTCCCCGATCTATACTCTCTCACTCTCTATCTCTCTGTATCTCTCTCCCTCTCCCTTCCTCCCTCCACTGTCGAGTTCCACCCACAGTGCCTCACAAACCCACCTACAGACTTATGCTCCAGCATCAAAATCTGAGGAGCCCATCCCCTTATCCCAACCCCTCTAACTCTCCCTCATTCTCTTCTCAAAACCCAAAAGCCAATTTTTCTCATCTTCATGATCCTCGTTCTCATATGCAAACACTTTCCCAATAATCCAGACAAAAGCCTGCTTAGAATTCTCAAGCCCATGAGCGATTTCGATCATTTGTTTATAAGACAATCGAGCCAAGCTTCCAAAACATGGCGTAACTAATTCCAGTCCTATTACCAATAACAGATTCATCATCTCATCCAAATTTTCTCCCATCTTCAATTAACCACCAAGGCTACGACAATCTGATGAAATCAATAACCAGGGAGAATTCAATTTCAACCAAATCGAACCAAACTCAGTTGCTTTGCTTCCAATTATCACCACAAGAGTAAAACTTTGATTCAAAGGTTGGGAACATACCTTCGAGAACCGACTGCAACCAACTCAGTTTCCTAGAATTCCTTGTCGAGACTGGGTTGATGATGAACTGGTGATTCGAAGCCCACAACCAACATGCTTTTGACTGGGTTGATGTGTCTCAAAAAACTAGATCCTCGCCGAAGAATTTGAGCCGTCCGATTCGAGAGAGCAGAGATTGAAAAATATGAACCGTGAACAATGGTACCGGAGTTGATGACGATGACCTCGATCTCTGAACCCCAACGCAGGTAATAGAACTCACCGATTCAAGTATCGACGAACTCCGGGACTCCGGAACTGAATCGATGATGCGGTTCGGACTCGGCATTGATCTCAATGAGAGGATCCCTGGCCCCGTTCGCCTGGTGGAGATTCTGATTTTGACTGACGAGGAGTCGGAGGGTTCAAACATAGGTGGAGGGAGGAGTGGGTGGAACTCGACATTGGAAGGAGGGAGGGAGAGTGATACAGAGAGATAGAGAGTGAGAGAGCAGATCGGAGAGAGAGAGAGAGAGAGAGAGAGAGAGAGAGAGATTAAAAAAAAGAGAGAAAAAATTAGAAAAAAGAGAGAAAAAATTAGAAAAACTTGAAATGTCCATTTTGCCCTCATTGTGGGCCCCCATGTCGGCTCCAACTCAGCAGCTGACGTCATGTTTCGAGCCAAATTCAAATTTTGGACTCGAGTGATGTCATTTAAGAGTATAGGGACCATCGTAATCGATTTTCAGAAAGAGGGACCAATCTGATTTTAGGCCTAAAGTTCAGGGGAGTAAACTGAATTTGATCCAAATTTTTATAACAATGCAAAGCTTACATTTTAGTGAGGCTCTCACTCTTTTGAAATCGCTTTAGGTTACACATCAGCGTTTTAATATATTGTTGGAAATACACGGCAAAAGATAATGCAACAAAATTCAACTACAGCTGTGCAATTCTCTTAAGACATTAACTGAACTATATAAACTTTTGTGCCCTTAAACCATATTCAGGCTTTCTGCCCTAAAACTACCATGTACATAGTACGTCTTGAGGACTTGAGATGCAGTTGTCACGCCCCTGATTTTACACACATGAAAATCGATATATAATCCCATAATTATACATGTGTGAACGTTCAGTCATCAATAACAAATACCCGAAAACTTTTTCCCTTTAATTTACACACATATTGATGCCCTGAACCTATTATATCAATATTGACCCGCTCCACAGAGTCATATATTACATAAGCTTACGAATTAAATTGTCAACAATAAGATAAAACATAAATGCTTCTCAGAATTTAACTACAACGGAAAACCTTATCAACGATAAAGTCATAAAAATGGCTTCCTACCATAAAGCTGCAAAGGCGCTACCTCAGCTTCAGCCCCGATTTTTCCTAACCCCTACACCGTTTGAATAGTGTACCGGGTTGTCACACAACAAACCCGGTAAGGTTTTGCAAGCCCGTATGAGTAACTCAAAACAACTCACACCAAAATCACGGGATGAACCCCGCACGTTTCAATCAAGAAGCCAAATCACGCTTTGATCCTTAAAAACACGAAATAAAGGAGAACAACTCACACTTTAATTTCCTTTCAAATCGAAATAAAAGAAAGCAACTTACACGTTGGTTTCTTTTAAAACAAAACATAGAAAACAAACTCACACCTTGAATTCTATCAATTGTACCATAATCGTACCATAGAAAGCAACTCACACCTTGATTTCTATCAGTAAAACATAGAAAACAACTCACACCTTGAATTCTATCAATCGTACCAAATCGTACCATAGAAAGTAACTCACACCTTGATTTCTATCAATAAAACATAGAAAACAACTCATACCTTGAATTCTATCAATCGTACCAAATCATACCATAGAAAGCAACTCACACCTTGATTTCTATCAATCATTAATAAGGAAAACAACTTGCACGTTGTCCCCTTAAAAACCGTTAATAAGGAAGCAACTCACACCTTGTTCCCTAAAAACACGTAATGTCATGAGTTATCAATAACCAATTCCCGTTACCCCATGAATTACCTATATGGCAGACAGACTAGAGCTCTAACTGAAAAAGTAACCACTCGTCCGACCAAAGACGTGATTACCTGATATTCTGCCCAAGGTCATAGACCTTCAGTCCTCGGGCCGCACAGTCCCTTGGAGCAAAACATTAAAGGAGTCACACTGGACCCAAAATGTTACACAAATCTCAACGCTTTTGAAAACAATCGAAATCAACATTTCCAAAATCATTGTTTTCCGAAAAGCCATAATCCAAAACAATAAAACGCATCATTCATGCATATTGTTTCCATACCCAAATCTCAACACTTTTCCCAAGGTCATAGACCTTCAGTCCTCGGGCCGCACAGTCCCTTGGAGCAAAACATTAAAGGAGTCGCATTGGACCCAAAATGTTACACAAATCTCAACGCTTTTCAAAACAAATCGAAATCAATCATTTCTACAATCATTTGTTTTCCAAAAGCCACAACCAAAACAATAAAATGCATCATTCATGCCTATTGTTTTCATAAATCCACAAACCATCAAAACATATATATTTCACGTAAATATATATCTATACGTAGTCATCCACTCAGGAATGCCTACTAATACCAACTATAGTTTGTAGTTACTAAATAACTCTAAAAAATAAAGGTATTCCGTTCATTAATGAACCTTGAGAGATTACTCACCTCGAAACTCCCGCTGCGTCTTCAACACAGAACAAGGCAGCAAATCCCCAAACAACCGTCCAAAATACTTCGTCAAGTACCTAATCACATACGGTTTCCACTCAGTAACAATTCATAACCGATTTAAGTCCGGAACCCTTGTTTTGAACTAAAATCCCCAAAAGTGGCGCCAATCCAGGCAAAACCACATCCGAGACCTCTCAAAGTCTCTGGAATACATCCACGATCGATATGAACAAACCACAAGTCGATCGGATGCTCGAATCCTTACGGATCGAATAAATCAACCGGTATGAAATCGTAAAAATCATAACAATTTCATACAAACTCCAAAATATGCGTATTATATATCAAAACGTTCGTATCGACGAGTAGAAAACATATAATACCATAAACAGGCCCATACATGGCCGGAACACCACCGGCCAAAACTCAATATTTCACAAAACTCCCAACATCAAAGTTCTTCATCTAAGCATGCTTGTGAACTTTCATAACTAGCTCGAAGTCAGAAAACAAGCATAAAGGGTCGAAAACCACCTCACAAGCTGTGAACAGTAATCCAATCTGAGTTGAACCAAGTTTTACGTGAATCGATTCAAACAACCACCAAGGATCGATCAAGGAGGCTGCTCTGAGCTCCCCAAGCTCAACTTGAAGCCCCGCCGACGTTGGGGATCGGAGAACCGATCGGGTTCGAAAACACCAATCTGCACCGCCTTCTACCGCCGCCGCCACCGAGAATCAGCGCTAGAGGACACCACAGGAAGGAGCGCACGGAGGTGGCGAACCGATCTGGGCTTGTCTGGTGGTCTGTCGTCACCGGAGCTCGCCGGAAAATCCGAGTCGGATCACTGGGTTCGGGTTGGGTCGAGCGCGGGTGATGAGAGAGAACCGAGGATTTCTGATTTCCGGAAATGGTAAATGTGAAAATGGAAATAGCAAGTTTCCGAAAATGGAAACTCCTATTTATATAACTTTCCCAAAACTTCAAACGCTCATAACTTTCTCATACGAACTCCGATTGACGCGAACCACATGTCCACGAACTCATATCGACGAGCTCTACAACTTTCGCGAAGGAAGTTTTTGGAGAATCCCAACGTATAAAAAGTCAACATTTGGCAACCCCCCTAAAACCATATTCTTCAATTAATTATTCACCCGAAACACTTCCTCTCCATCCACGAGCCACGAAACCGTCCAATAACCATAATTTAGATTCCGAAAAATCCTCGGAAAATAAATACGAATTTCTGAGGCATCACAGCAGTCCAACGGAGGAAGGAAACTACCATGTAATTCATCTTTAAACTGCTCCTATAATTTGTTTTTAAGGAACAAATTCTCACTATATAGGGTGATGCAGTCCCCACTTCATCTAACAACATGACACTTGTACTGTCTCATTATCTCATTTCACATTTTAGGGTGCTCACATTTCATTAGCTCGGTTTGGGTAAAAGTTAGAAATAGTCCCTGTGATTTGGGATGATACTCAATATTAACCATGTGGTTTCAAAATGTTTAATTTTACCCTTGTGATTTACGAAATTGATCAAAGTTGGTCCAAAATCAAATTTTGACAAAAACTTTGCCATGTGTAAGGATAAGTTTGTCACCTCAATAAAAAAATAAAATGAAAAAAAATAAATTAGAAATTTTATAGGAAATGAAATTAAAAATAAATAAAAACCAGAATTCCACAACCTCCTATTTTTTTAGTTTCATTTTTCAAATACTATTTAATTTAATTTCTTTTACTATTTTAAATTGAAATGACGAATTTATCCTTGCACATGAGGGGTTTTTGTCAAAAGTAGTATTTGGACCGATATCAATTAGTTTCGCAAATCACATGGGTAAAATTAAATATTTTTAAACCATAAGGTTAATTTTGAGCATCACTTCAAACCACAAGGACTATTTATAACTTTTATCCAAACAAAAATTAGTATTAGAAGCTCTAATTTCAACTTCAATTTCTTCAACTTCAGTTTCTTCAACTCTCTTCTCTTAGTGCGTTATTAGTTGATTGAAGTTTGTTTATAGGTAATTTTATAGTTATATATAGTTCATGAATTTTATATTCTATCAATGGGTTTTCATAATTCAATGCTTGTTATCAATTCCAGAAAAAAAAATGGATAAAAGGGTATATTTGAAAAGGCTGATGGACAATGTGATCGAAGAAAAGACAGATTCTTAGACTTGGGATTGTATACTTAGAACCTAAAAAATTGATGATTTTGAGCCACAATAAGTTTCTTGATGCATTTCGTTTGTCATTTACAATGGTTTTGAGTTGTCAACTTGATGAGGGCGTAAACACGATAGTAAGAGGCTCCGTCAAGAGTCGAAAGCCATATGAGATTAACTAGAATCCACTAGCAATTACGGGCACAACCGTAAGAAACACAGAGAAACTTCTCTAATGTTTGAGTTTTTTATCAATGAATGAAAATTACAATCTAGGAGGTGCCTTATATAGAGCACATAGCATAAACTTAATATAATTCGAAAAAATAAAGTAGAATTTATTGTAGACTAAAACTAGAAAATCTAATTAAACCTGATTAAATAAAATCGGAAATAAAATCCTATAGACCAATGCGAGTATGTTAGGGTTAGGGATTTGATGGCTGGCCCACTTCCGCGGTTGGCATTGGGTATCGGCACATGGGACACAGGTGGCTGATATCTAGCCACTTAACAATGCAATCTCCATGAAAGTGGTGAAAGCAAGGCAAGCGGGTAACAGTAAT